>WSXT02248567.1:0-15201 GCA_011762715.2 Neuroterus valhalla
AGTTTGACATAAGGTTCATTTTCGCGCTGTACCTTAGAGATAAAAAGGCTTTATGTCAAATTGCAGATGTTGTATTTCTTCATCAGGAGGGCAGAAATATAAGTCATTATTGGTAAAATGCATGAAGGCATGTTATGTTATATCAGCTAGAAAAATTTGTTTAAGTTAGTTCTCCACCAACTTTCATGCTTCAAGCACTTTGTTTCAAACTTGGTTTAGAACGCTCCTAGGACCAGAATTCTACTTTTTGTTTTCAAAAATACAGTACTATTAGTTTCACTATACGCTGATCTATGCAGTAAGTAGAAATTGTTTTAATATTATTTATTCTGCATTGAAAGGCGGGGAGGGTAGGCCTCGGTCAAATCATAAATGTAACAAAATTTGAGACAGTACTCAATTTGTTCCCTAAAATAAATTAAAGTTTCTATAGTCTAAATTTAGGCATATAGGCATTTATAGCATATAGGCAATTCACACATCTATTTATCTAGAATTCTTGCTCCAAAAATCGGTTGAGATTAAAAAATTGTCTATGGGTCGTTCTTTTAACAAATGGTTTCAAGAACATTTCCCTAAAAATGGAATTTGGAAGGCAGCCGTTCATTATGGTGTCGAAAATAGTTTTAGGACGTTCGCATAATTTGTGTGAAGGGTAGCTACTTGGTGACAGGGAATGGAATTCAAAATTTTTTTTTGAGGATTAAGATTTTAGAGGTGGTTTTTGAGTGGTAGGAGTTGATTTCAGAGCATTGGTTTTTGTGGATTTGTAGAGCCTTAAATGAGGCTTTAATTATGGCCTAGGTCCGAACTCGTTCAATGTTATTGTTACGAGGTGGTTACGCCAGCTTAACGTTAAGCTAGCGGAACTCATGGTTTTTTTTTTTTTTAACGGAGCATTAAATTTGGCAATAGGGCATCAGAGTAGCCTTAAATGAGCCCTTAATTATTGAATGGTCAGATTTGAAATTTTCGCAAAATTAGTATTAAGGGTGGTTTTTGAGTGTTAGGGGTTGATTTCAGAAAATTGGTTTTTGTGGACTTTGAAAGCCTTAAATGAGCCCTTAATTATATTATGGTTAGATTTGAAATATTTTCAAATTTTTCTATTAAGGGTGGATTTTGAATGAAAGGGGGAAAGGGGTTGATTTCGGAAAATTGGTTTTTGTGGATTTGTAGAGCCTTAAATGAGCCTTTAATTATGGCCTTGGTCCGAACTCGTTCAATGTTATTTTTACGAGAGAGTTACGCCAGGTTAACGCTAAGCTAGCCGAACTCATGTTTTTTTTTTAAATAACGGAGCATTAAATTTGGCAATAGGGCATTAAATTAGCCTTAAATGAGCCGTTAGTTATTGTATGGTCAGATTTTAAATTTTCGCAAAATTAGTATTAAGGGTGGTTTTTGAGTGGTAGGGGTTGATTTTAGAAAATTAGTTTTTGTGGATTTGGAGAGCCTTAAATGAGCCCTTAATTATTGTATGGTTAGATTTGAATTATTTGCAAATTTTTTTATTAAGGGTGGATTTTGAATGATAGGGGTTGATTTAGGAAAATTGGTTTTTGTGGATTTGTAGAGCCTTAAATGAGCCTTTAATTATGGCCTAGGCCCAAACTCGTTCAACGTTATTTTTACGAGGTGGTTACGCCAGCTTAACGTTAAGCTAGCGAAACCCATGGTTTTTTTTCAAAAAACAACGGAGCATTAAATTTGGCAATATGGCATTAAATTAGCCTTAAATGAGCCCTTAATTATGACATAGGTCTCAACTTGATTCGAAGATGTGGTTACGCCAGCTTAACACACCTGAAAATCCCATGCGATGATTGAAAACTCGAATTTATAGATAAACAATGCAATATACGATAGCAGGTCCAACAGGCAAAGTTGCTCACCTCAGAAAGACCTACGCAATTGGTTTGAAATATTTTTTATAGACCAGAGAGTATTAAAGAGAGCGGAAGCTGACACAAGAGCTCAATGTATTTCTCCGTACATAATTTCCAGCGCTCTCTATTGCATCGGGTGACTCACATAATTTTCAAAGCTGCGAAATTCAAATCCCAAGGAATATTGAAAAATCAGTTTATTTGAATTTGACGTGTGAGAAAAGAAATCATAATAGATACTGTATTTTTGATAACAATATATATTTTATTCATAAACTATAACGGGAAAAATGCGTAAAATATTGGAATAAATATTAAATTTGAATATTAGAATAAAATCAATCGGTGAATAACATTTTCCTTATTAGATAACAATAATTGTATGAGATCCAAATTTATACTTTTCTTATTTTTGTGTATATGGGGGCTAATTTCGCAAAGGGTAGACAATAAATCTCTACCCGCTGCTGCAAACTTTGCTCTACGTTGTGAATCCGGAGACAGCCTCGATACAACTAATGCTGGTGTTTCGATAAAAAAAGTAGGAGAGGATATTGGAGTAGATGTTGGAATGGCTTCGTTCTCTTGGAATATACTTGATTGTTCTCCTAGATCTACAATGAAACATCATATAATATTTGAATTCTCAATTCTCAATTCTAGTCAAACTTCACGAGATGTTCCACAGTTTCTCATTTGTTTCAGCTGAGGGACTTATGGACAAAATCAAATCATATTTCGCCTTCAAGTCAGCAGCAGTCCATGTTTCCACAGCCGTCACAGATGCCTGTGTTGGAACGTGATCGTTTCCATGCTCTATGGCTGGCTTCATTTCAGCGCCGCTTACGTAGCCCCATGCATCAGTTTTCATTAACAGAGCTTCCATCTGAAGCTTCCACGTGTCGTACTTGTCTTTACCCAGTGAGTCAATATGCGCATTATTCGAAGCACTCATTTTGACACAAAGATAAGCTTTACGCTTCCCTTTCACACGTAAACGTCCTTTGTCCGAGTTCTACGACACGCTTAACTTTCTTGTCACTTCACACTTGCTTCATTTAGGTTTATTTCAACACTATTCACTTGAGCGATTCTGAGCCCATTACCTCTTAATCCGGATTGGGATTCCCTCGAATTTTTGTTTCTAAAATAACTTATAAACTATGAACATCTCGACAACGGAATTTTTCCGCTGCAATTCGTGTATAATATCATCATTGTCATCATTCTCATAATCCTAACTCGGATAAGGGACATTCAATTAAAAGTGCCATCGCCTCCTCTTTATCGCGCTTACCAAAACGGCATTCTAAAACATTTAGCTTCTATATCTTCGAGTGCAACTAGACTACATGGTTGAGATACATCACTGCACTTAAATATTTCATTAGACAGTGATGTAACACCTACATTTTAAAAGTTTCCAATTTTCTCAAAAATTTGCACAAAAGGATAAACTTGATTTTCTCTTGACACTACATTTTGAACGAGACAAGTTTTTGAATTTTTAAGAATACAACAATTATCGGTCTTATCAGTGGATAGGAATAAATCTACTGTCTTTACTTGTTCATACTGTATGTGAGGAGTGATTTTAGGAATAAGAGACCCTTGGTTGAACTTGTGCACAAGTTTTTGAAAAGTTGGAGGTTTTTTGTTTTGTTTCGCATGTTGTTTCGTTCATCTAGTATGTTACGTATTTGCTGCAATTCTTTTCCTGGCTTTCTACATATTCACGAAAGAACCCACATTATTCACGTAGGGAAAGTCCGACCAACCATCCAATTTTCCAAACTTTTCTACATCGTCGACAATGAGCGTTACAGCGTGCAAATTATGAGAAGCAAAATTTTCGCCAAAAACTGCTATGCACGTTAACACATAATTTTTGAGAGCCTCTCTTGCAAAGTTCTTCTTTGGTAATCGTGTTTTTTGTCAAACATCGTACTGATGCATGTAATAGTAGTGTATTAAGGTACGTCTCATACACCTAAATACCGAGAAAAACTACTTTAAGTGTAAACAGAAGTAGCAGTTGGAATGCGGTTTCTTTGTAAGTACCAAGGAAAGATAATGACGTTGGCTTACTTGAAAATTCATGAGAATAGAACGATGCGATTATGCTTAACCTTGTTGCTATAAAATGAAGTAATGTAGCCGACAAGTTCATTTTCTTTCTTGTTGCTATAAAATGAAGTAATGTAGCCGACAACTTCATTTTCTTTCCAAATTTACCTATCACTACAGCCGACAACCATCTTTTCATTATTCTTAATGTTGTTAAATAAGCTATTAATCATCAGTAATAAATGATCTTACTGCTCAGGAAGATGCTCGGATTTTGTGGAGTGGAAAAATGTAAAGCAAAAGAGAAATTAAAATAAAAAGCTAGGAACGCGTTTCACATATCCACCGCCCGCTTCGTGTGCAAGTGCATCACGAATGTGATGCTTGGAGCTTTTGACCCCAGCCTCCCACAGACCCCCAAAATGAGGTGCAGTAGGCGGGATGAAGTGCCGAGTAGTTCCTTGAGTAGAAAGCTGATTTCTGAAAATCAGTATCATTGCGTAAACTCAGGAGGCAATTGCGCAGCTCTCTTTCAGCTCCCTGAAATGTGGTACCGTTGTCGCTGTAAATGTGAGCTGGTAATCCACGGCGATTTGTAAAGCGATGGTAACAAGCTAGAAAAGCATCTGAAGTATGATCTGACACGAGCTCGAAATGTATTATGGCTCGAGTTACGCAGCGAACGAACAAGGATACGTAACCTTTGTATCTTTTCTGGACCCTTCCCAGGGGTACGCGAACGCGAAAGGGAGCCGCATAGTCAACCCCAGTAAGCGTGAAAGGGCGACTTGGAGTAGTACGGAAATTCGGAAGACTACCCATGAGCTGTTGTAAAAGAGTAGCCCGCTCGCGTAACATGGAACACGGGCATGAATTAATTTCTTAACCAGTGCACGAGCTCCCAGAACCCAAAATCTCTGGCGCAGTGTACGTAAAGTTAGTTGCGTACCGCCATGCAACGATCGAGTGTGAGCGTGATGAACAATAAGCTCACTTATTCGATGATGCGGGAGGATAATAGGATGCTTTTCATCGTAATTGATTGGAGCATCATCTAAGCGTCCTCCCAAACGCAGTATACCAGATGCATCTAAGAATGGGTGCAATGTTTTCAACGAGGAGCTCAATTTTATTTTACCGTTACGTTGAAGAGCGAGAAACTCAAGTTTAAAGGCCTCCTTTTGAATACGACGCACCCAATACAAGGAAGCTTGCTGAATCTCGTCTGGTGAAAGAGCCAATGTATCATACTGGATAGTAAACCTTAGTAGTCTACCAACCTTGATCAAAAAAGCTGTGCAAAATCAAGTAAAATACGCGGTTACTCTAAACAATTTCGGCCAAGACGATAAACTATCAGCTAAATCGAAAGATTGATCAGGCTGCTTCATTGCATGATGAGTGGCTATCTTACCCCACTCAAGGTCAACATCTGGAGAAAAAATAGGCGGTGATTTTTGCCAACTTGCTGAATGTTTGGCCAGACACTGTGGTCCATGCCACCATAACGGGTGATCCTTCAACTCTTCTGGGAAGAGACCCCCAGAAGCGCAATCAGCGGGATTGTCCTTAGTGGGAACATGTATCCACTTAGCGTTCAGAACACGCTCATGAATGTTAGCCACTCGATCTGACACTAAGGTACGCCAATTCGAAGGATTCGAAGGATGCTTAGTAAGCCAAGCTGAAACCTCTCAGGCATCAGTGTGACAGTAAAGTGGGATATTTTCAAAGCCCAATATCGGAATGAGAGAATGTAGAGTCTTACCCAATAATTGAGCTCTGCATAATTCAAGCCTAGGTATAGTCACAGGTAGGATAGGAGCTATCCTAGATTCAGCAGTCAGTAGAGTTACTTTTGCAGTTCCGTCTCCTGAATAATTCCGAAATATACGACTGCAGCATAAGCCCTGCTCGAAGCGTCAGAAAAGCCATGCAGTTCGCAACCTAGATTGCCAGCACTTTGACCAGTCCATCGCATTATCTGAATTGCCTGAAGCTGGCTGAGACCCATATGATATTTTGACCAATTCGTTTCCAAATCTGTGGGCAATGGCACATCCCACTGCAATTTTAGCAACCACAGTTGTTGCATCAAACCCTTAGCGACAATTACTACTGGTGTCAGCTAGTCCGTGGGATCATAGAGCTTTGCTATCACAGAGAGAACTAAATGCTTCGTCGGAAAATTCATTATTTTGGACTCTGTTTGAATTGGAAGACATCGGATACCGGATTCCACTGCAAACCTAAGACCTTCAGTTTCATTTCCTCATCCATAAGAAAATCAAATGCTCTCGCATGATTTCTTGAAGGACAATCTAAAATAATAATTCATTATTACTTGTCCATTTTCTTAGATGAAAACGACCCTTTTCAAACAAGTGAATGACTTGCGTTCTTAATTGTCGAGCTTTTTCTATTTCATCAGCGTCAAAATGAACGTCATCAACATAAACATTATTTTCCAGAACTGATTTGGCTGCAGGAAAATTAGAGCCCTCATCAGCTGCTAATTGTTTAATGACTCTATTAGCGATATAGGGAGCGGAAGCAGTGCCGTACGAGACTGTCTCCAATCCCCAAGCCTCAACCTTCTGTTCAGAAGAATACCAAACTATACGTTGATATATCCTATCACGATGAACCATCAAAATCTGTCTAAACATTTTTTCAACCTCGGCGACAAAGACGAAGCGATGATATCGCCAACGTAATATAATCGAGACATAGAAGGATAGGAGGATGAGGCAGATCAATTGTTTGAGGAGTATCAGCTTCAGTAAACTCTTGAACGCGACTCATATGACCTAACTGTTCATATTCGCTTAAAAAATTAGCGTATTCAGAATACAAAGCGGAATCCTTGAGTAAACGAGTATGCACCCTCTTTAAAATTTATTTTGCTCTTTTTAATGAATTACCAATGTCCATCGGAGGGCCAATCTTGAATGGTAATCGTACCATGTACCTCCCTGATTTTAAGCGTTGATGAGTTGAAACGAAATGTTCTTCACAACCCATCTCATCGGGAGTCAAGAGAGATCTAGATGCAGGTTCCTCCATCTCCCAGAATCTCAGCAAGTCGTCATCGAGTACTTCCTCAGTTATGCTTTGATGCACTGTTATCGGTAAAGAACAGACAGTTGTCGACTTGAGAACTGGCCCTAAGAGGATCCATCCAAATATCGTATCTTGTGCTGTAAGTGAGCCTAACGCACCTTGTTTGAGCCCTAGTAGTAGGCAAGATCCAAACATATCCGCTCCTAGAATAATATCTATGGCTCCTGAGCTGAATGGATCAGGGTCGTCTGCTAACAAATTCTTATTTATTTCAATTTCAACTCCTCCCCCCGGTCTTACATGTGGAGTGTAAGACGTTAAATGTAATAATACCAATGCCTGCATAAATACCGGTTTGGGAATACTTCAGCCAACTTTTCCGCGGCACTTAACATTTCGCCCCCCACTCCATAAACTAGAGCATTCACCCTTTGATACTTGGGGTTAAGGATTTTTACCGCCCTTTCAGAAACAAAACAACATTCCGAACCCTGATCGAGTAGAACTCTGAAAGTATGCACCCGGCCATCATCAGCTCGCACGTTTACTACGGCGGCTGCGAGTAAAGTAGAGCGAGAAAGATCGCGTTTATTATTCAGAAAATGAACCGTAGAGTCATTGAGATTAGTATGATGGGCTCCCTGTATTGACAGTGGAGGATTATCCGATATTTCTTTTATTATTACGTTCGAGTTGCTAAATCCGGCCACTTGAGAAGTGATCGCGAGTGTGTTAGCCGGAGAAAATGTCATTGATCGATAGATGATTCTCTGAATTGTTTGCATTTGAATAAATGATGACTCTCTGTGCACATAAGGCATTTTGAATTGGTAGAAGCATTGTGACCTTCAACTGACTGACCTTCATTATTTTTACCTTTTTCCGAAAGATTAGATTTTGACAGTTGAATGGCTTCCAAAGTACGAACACGTGTTGCTAAAAAATCACCTAATTTTTGGAAAGAGGGATAATCAGTTTTAGATCCCAAGTGCGTCTCCCATTCCTTCAAAGATTGTAGATCTAACTTCCGTACTGTCTAAAACACCATGACGTCATCCCAATGCTGAGTGGGACGATTTAGATTTTTTAACCAAGTTAACGCTTCATTTGTAGTGTCACGAAGTACTCCAAATTCCGCTACTGAATTATTGGATACATTCGGAATGGACGCTATTGCTTGTAAATGAGCGTTTATCAAAGCAAGCTTACTGTCGTAACGTTTTTTGATCGTATCCCACGCAGTAACGAAATTCGCCTCGGTTACTGTAACATGCTTGATCACATGGCTAGCGTCAGCCGTCAAAGAAATTTTCAAATAATGTAAACAAGGAACATAAGATAATGAATCGTTATTGATGACAAGAGCCTCAAACATATCACGAAAATTTTCCCAGTCAACATAATTGCCTGAAAATTCAGGCAGCATAATGTTAGGTAGCCT
Organism: Neuroterus valhalla; assembly: GCA_011762715.2. Taxonomy (NCBI): domain Eukaryota; kingdom Metazoa; phylum Arthropoda; class Insecta; order Hymenoptera; family Cynipidae; genus Neuroterus; species Neuroterus valhalla. The sequence continues at coordinate 8,461 of WSXT02248567.1, forward strand.
AAGGAAATTAGAATCTTGTCGAGTAGAATTTTCTCGTGTTGGATTAGCTGTTACCGTAACATTTAACATGTTGCAAGTATGCATTTTTTAATTGAGGTAATCGAGAGCTGCGAGATAAGCCTCTTCAATCTGTAAAAATTGACTTTCGGTGAAATATTCTAAAGACTGCTTTCCTCCCGTGGTATAGAGCGCTCTAGCCTGTAAATCTAATTCGAAGCATCTTTTCTATTTTCCTTAAACAAATCGAAACGACCTCTAACCATTGTTTCGTTTCGTTCATCGAGTGCGAGTTTTTAAAAATTGATTTCGGTTCGTATAATAGCTTCGTGTAACGAAACAAGCTCGATACATAATGCATCCATCTTAGTCATGCTGTTCTGATGAGAAAATATTATACTGAGATACTAGCAATGCTAAGCTAGAAATAGACATAAAAAAATTTAAATTTGAAGAATAAATATTCAGCTAGTTTGTAAATATTGAAATAATTGTCAATCCTTTGGCGAGCAGGCAGCCGTAAAGGTAGCAGGAATATTGGACAGATTCACAATTGTAATAATACTGATAGTGTTAAAACATGAATACAAGAGAAATTGTGAAGCAACCTTACATGTTTACATAAAATCCAAATAGCTATCCTTGCGTAATATACAGAATTGACAGTTGGAGACTTCATTGAGACCGAAGTCGAACACTTGTAAGAGTTGCTTGCAGTATGTCTTCGTTGATAAGACAAGGTTCCCTTGTTTTAATCCTGCATTGTTGTTCACGAAGATTGAGAAAGACAGCTAGAAACAGCTGATAGGACTGGAAACTGGTAGCAGCAAAATCCAAAAGTTCGTCAATGGACAAATATAGTGAGAATGAGCACTGTCAAGTTTCTGCCTGTTGACTTACAGATACACCTAAAATACACTTACTAATAATAACATGATAGAAATCAAAATACATTCAAAGTTTACTTCTCGCTCATATTCCAAACACCTAAAAAAATAAGATGCATATAACCAAATATAACGTCGCCTATAAGGTCATCTACTATACCATCTGATGGAGTTTTTTCTTCTTTGTAATGTTTCTTCTTTGTAATGTGCAACTTGAAGGTCCCGTGTTACATACTCGTTGTGAGTTCTGAGATAATTTCCAAAAAAAGTAAAAAACCTCTCAGGAGCAGGAGCATCTCCAGAAGCATCTCTAACGAAAAGTCGAAATTTCACTTTTGAAATACGATTTTCCAAATCAAGACCATTTTCTAACATTTCTTTTGCTTCATTTGCAAAGTCAGCAAAAAATTGGTTCGGATCGAAATGTTCACTAGGCCCTCTATAAAAATCGACTACTTGAGGATTTGAAACTCGAAGATTCACATTTCGACACTGAATGGGACATATTTGAATTTTACCAATTTCATCACTAGCAACCCTTTCCGTTCTAAAAAGATCAAATTCGCGAAGACAATTGCGTAAGGCTGTAGCTAATCCTACATGGTAATACTCTCCAGGATCATTTTTGGTGAATGATGCAGGATTTTTAGGCGTTTGGTTGATAGATCGAGGATCTTTTGGCAAAAGAGATACACCATCATGACCGCGAACAAGATTAATTATACTTTCCATTTGAGCTTAAGTAAAATTGTTTCTGCGAAACAAGCACCTATTTTATCCTGAAAAGCATTACGTTCAGTCGAGTTATCATCAGACAAAGAATCATCGCTGCTTTCGTCGGGAGGTTTTGCACGCAAATCAAAACCATGGCATGACTATCACCGGCTAACCATGACTATCATCGACAAATTATTTGTACAGTTACCCCGCTGAGATTCTAAATTACAATCATTCTTTTTTTCCAAGAAAAATGTTAATAGTTCTACTAGGCTCTCTAGCGGAAGAAACTTGAGCTTTGTGAAATAATATTTTTACGTCTCTGACATTGCCTTTCTGATAATTGACAATCGTGTTTGAAAGAAGGCTTTATAATTGATCTTATTCCACGTACCCCACCCATGTCGATGGGTGAGCCAAAAACTTGTCAGACTATGCAGAATTTTTCTTTTGAACGTCATACTTTTGAGGGGTCAGCGAAGTTGAAGTCTCTGATGTCGTTGAACTCATTCTTTCTACTTCAAAGTTCTTGTCTTATAAGAATTTTACAGAAACTGATGATTTTACAAGAAGAATTATGCGTGAATGATAAAGAGTATTGACTTTATGAATATTTATTATCACTTGTTATAGAAATTTTGTTTATTGTTTCAATTTTCTGCAAAAAATATTTACAGACTCATTTACAGTTGAAGTTTGATTTCCATTTTTAAGGGAAGAAATAGGTTTAGGAAGGAGTTTTTGTAACAATTTTCGTGATTTTTTTTGGAAATGAAGGAATGAATCACAATTGGAACTCGGTGCTTGTGTACATTCTGGAGACCACAGTTTTGATCCTAAATCAATAAGGTTCAAAATTTAACTTCAACACATATATAGTTTCTATTTGAACCTCATTCCAGAAAGAATAAATTAAAATTCAATTTTTTATGGGTGTGTAAACAGGAGACATTGATTTTTTGACGTTTTTTCATAACATTTCTTGTGCTTAAAAAATACTCAAAACAATAATAGAAAAACGGATTTAGGTTCAAATAGAAGGTAATGATATAAAGAAAGTATGTGCTAAGTATGAGAATGATTGGTCCAAAACTTTTTGAGCTAGAGTGTACACAAATCTCAAAAAAGTCGTTTCGAGAAAAACGCGTTTGAAAAAAGATTGTCGAGAAGATAATAACAATATTTTAATCACTTACTGGTAATCAGCGATTCCAGCACCATATAGTTATCCTTTTTCCTGCTCAAAAATTCCATTTTGAGCTTGCGTTTCATAACCGTCCGACTTTACGTACCGTGCATTCCGACACGTACGGGGAGACATCCACTTAAAGACAATTATAACACCGGAACGAATTGAAATTTTTCATTGAAACTTTGGGAAAATATTCTTCGATAGTTTTATTAACAATTTATGAAATAGAAAGAATTTGCTCGATTTTTTGGAGCGTCTAAACCTATTTCCCCCCTTAAATTTTGCGCCATCGGAGTACGCTTACCACACTCAAAGTCAGATATTCTTCAGTGTCGCCAGGCGGCAATCAAGAATTTATTAGAATTTTATGTTGCGTCGTTTTTCAGGTAATTAATGAAACAATTACATTTTTCTTCGAATAAAAACATTTGTTACACAAAATTGAAAACTAACCTACAATTTTCTTTGTTCGCATGATTTTTTTTTTCTTTTGCAATAATATAAAGCGTAATAATCTTTCTTATGTGTAAACGAAGGAGAAACGAGGGAGAAGTATTTTCTTGATGATCTTATTGTAAGAATAACATATTTTACTTAACATTTTTGTTTTCATTTTTTTTACATGTACTAGAATTTGTAATAATAATACATCGAGTGGATATTGTAATAAATAATTAATAATAATAACAATTTGCTATTTAAATAATTGCTATTTACCATAGCTGTAACTGTAACCGCAAGGGTATCATTTTTATTAAAAATTAATTAAAAAATCACCAGTTTCTGTAAAATTCTTATAAGACTTTTTGAAGCAATTTTGATATGGTAAATATAACTCTTCTTATAAGAAACACATGTTATAATTTTCTTGAACAATTCTTTTTATAAATCGAACACATTTCATAATTTCCCATGATCTTATAAATAATTCTTACAATTTTTATAAAATCAACACTTCATATTATGACTACATAATTTTTCTCATAAAGTCTTCAATTTTGATGTCCTTACAATCCTTTTTAGAAAATTAACGCTTACGTATTTTTTTATTACTTAAACCAATACTTCCTAAAATTTCCTTATAATGCTTAGAATTTCTTAAAAACTTCCAAGAAGAAAGAATGAGTTCATCGACATACGAGACTTCCAACTTCGCCGACTCCTCAAAAGTATGACGTATAAAAAAAAATTCTGTATATTCTGACAAGTTGTTGTTCCACCTATCGACATGGGTAGGGTACGTACAATACGATCAATTATAAAGCCTTCTTTCAAACACACTTGCCAATTATCAGAAAAAGAATGTCAGAGACGTAAAAATATTACTTCCCGTAGCTTAAGTTTCTTCGGTTAGAGAGTCTAGTCGTACTAATAACATTTATCTTGAAAGAAAGAATGATTGTGATTTAGAATCTCATCGGAATAATTGTACAAATAATTTGCCGATGATAGTCGTATTTTTAATGAGAACACGGACTACAGCGACAATAATGATTCATGCCATGGTTTTGATTTGCGTGCGAAATCTTCCGACGAAAGCAGCGATGATTCTTTGTCTGACGATAACTCGACTGAACGTAATGCTTTTCAGGATAAAATACGTGCTTGTTTCGAAGAAAACAATTTTACTTAAACTCGAATGAAAAGTATTATTTATTTTCTTCGCAGTAATGATTGTTTGTCTCTTTTGCCAAAAGATCCTCGATCGATCAACCAAACTCCTCGAAATCCTGTATCATTCACCAAAAATGATCCTGGAGGGTATTACCATGTAGGATTAGTTACAGCCTTACGCAATTGTCTTCGCGAATGTGATCTTGTCGACACCCCAGATGTTTTTTATTGATTTCAGTAGGGATGGGATTGCTAGTGATGAAATTGGTAAAATTCGAATATGGCCCATTCAGTGTCGAATTGTGAATCTTCGAGTTTCAAATCCTCAAGTAGTCGGTTTTTATAGAGGGCCTAGTAAACCTTTCGATCCGAACCAATTTTTTGCTGACTTTGCAAATGAAGCAAAAGAAATGTTAGAAAATGGTCTTCATTCGGAAAATCGCATTTCAACAGTGAAATTTCGAGTTTTTGTTGGAGATGATCCTGCCCGGTCTCTTATTTTAAATCATAAAGGTTAAGTCGCTTATGAACCGTGCTCTGAATGTCAGGTAAGAGGAGAGCAAAAAGATAGAAGAAACATGTTTTTTACTTGTTTTGAAAACACTCCCAGAACTCACAACGAGTATGTAACTCGGGATCTTCAATTTGCACATTACAAAGAAGAAAAAACTCCATTAGAGGCCTTATAAATGTAAATGTAAATGGCCTTATAGGCAACGTTATATTTGATTATATGCATCTTTTTTTGTTAGGAATAATGAAAAGATGGTTGTCAGCTGTAGTGATAGGTAAATTTGGAAAGAAAATTAAGTTGTCGGCTACATTACTCGATGTTTTAGCATAATCGCATCGTTCTATCCTCGTAAATTTTCAAGTAAGCCAACATCATTATATTTCCTTGGTACTTACAAGGAAACCGAATTCCAACCGCTACTTCTGTATACACCTAAAGTAGTTTTTCCTGGTATTTTAGAGTATGAGACGTACTTTAATATACTACTATAACATGCATCAGTACGAGGTTTGCCAAAAAAACACGAATACCAAAGAAGATTCAAACTTTGCAAGAGAGGCTCTCAAAAAATATGTGTTAGCGTTCATAGCTGGTTTTTGACGAAAATTTTGCTTCTTATAATTTGCACGCTGTAACACTCATTGTCGACGATGTAGAAAAGTTTGGAAAATTGGATGGTTGGTCGGCCTTTCCCTACGATAATAATGTGTTTTTTTTCGTAAATACGTAGAAAATCAGAGAAAGAATCGTAGCAAATACGTAACAGACTAGATGAACAAAATAACATGCGAAACAAAACAAAAAACCTCCAAATTTTCAAAAACTTGTGCACAAGTACAACCAAGGGTCTCTTATTACTAACATCAGTCCTCACATACAGTATGCACAAGTAAAGACAGTAGATTTATTCCTATCCACTGATAAGTCCGATAATTGTTACATTCTTAAAAATTCAAAAACTTGTCTCGTTCAAAATGTACTATCAAGAGAAAATCAAGTTTATCCTTTCGCGCAAATTTTTAAGGAAATTGGAAACTTTTATAATGAGGGTGTTACATCACTGCCTAATGGAATATTTAAGTGTAGTGATTAATCTCAATCATGTAGTCTAGTGCCACTCGAGGATATAGAAGCTAAATGTTTTCGAATGCCGTTTTGGGAAACGCGATATAGAGACGATGGCACTTTGAATTTGAATGTCCCTTATCCGAGTAACGATGATAACAATGATGATATTACACACGAATTGCAGCGGGAAAATTCCGTTGTCGAGTTGTTCATAGTTTGTAAGTTATTTTAGAAACAGAAATTCGGGGAATCCCAATGCGGAATATGTCGGGCAAAAAATGATTGGTTAGTTCAAATTGCCAAGCATTTTACAATGTTCAGATAATATTTTTGTAATTTTGCTATTGGTATCTGTAAATCCTATAAAAGGTTGCCTTATGATTTTAATTACGTAAGACGTATTGGAATTTACACAGAATGCGATACAATAATTGTCTTGTGAGTTATAAAAGAATGCTGTGTGTGGAATACAAAATATGTTACTGATCTTTCGAAAAGTCACGCTACAAGAATGTTTTTGGGGAAGAAGTATTTTTTGAGCCTTCCTGAGATTCTTCGTATCTGTTACAGGAAAACAAAAGTCGTGCCGTTTATGGTAAATTATAGAATTTTTTCAAAAGTAAACTTGCAAAACTTGGCTTTCAACCTTATAGGCATTCAAGATTGAGAAGTCCGCGTCCGCCTTTACGGCATGCGATGTATAAGCGCGGAACGGACGAGTTGATGTGCAAGCTTTTCTTCATATGCATCAT
>WSXT02248578.1:0-15200 GCA_011762715.2 Neuroterus valhalla
AATAAGAAGTCGGAGAAAAAATACATTACAAGGTCAAATTTCGACTACGTCATAGACTACCATTTGCCCTTAATGGAACCATAAAAAGTTTTTTTACGGTTTCGGCAATTTGGTTTCGGTTCATGCGAAAGCGAGTTTACCATTCATCGTGCAGCCACCTTGTCAGATGACGTCACTTCATAAGAGACCTAATTCCTTGGCACTCAGCGTGCGGCCATTTCGGTCATGACGTCACAGGTTAAAAAATATATCGATATCATGATCGATTAGTGGATCGACCTAATCTGAAACCTAACCTAACCAACCAATCAATCGCAACCCCCAACGCACACGCATGTATTTACATGCATGTAAAAACATCGTTAACGAGAGGAGAAGGATGTGTCACAATGACAGTTCTGAGACTTGTAGCCAAACTAGAGTTGTAAACATAAAACAATGAATATTAGAAGAAAAGCACAACTTGTAACAGTTGGAGGTACGTTATAAACTTCCCACGGTGTGAATTAATCATTTAATTCGTGAATAATGTAATTTGTCAGTAAGTGTACACAAAGCCTCCAAACAACATCTAGAATATCGATGATTGTCATTACAATTTGACAACATTCTTCAAATAAACACGTTTACTGGTATTGTTAAGAATCCCGAATACTACTTTCCGTAAAAAAGTGTCAATTATTTTGATCTGCCAATCAATTGTCTTTACTTGCTGATCCAAACAAGGAATTCGAATAATTGCTTGTCATGACTGTACTGATTGATAAGCACGATCAATTATACTTGACGCTTGACATGCTATCAAAAAACATAATCTTTCCTTCCTTTCACATCTAAAGATGTTTGCAAAAATAATATGCTTCTAGGTTATGTTTATGAATTTAAGTAATGCGTTTATCAGCACATTCTTTCAAGGCAAAGTCGACTGTGTCAAATTAGGGTGAATCGGTAATTAAATCGATAATAATTATTTTTATTTTGAACTTTTCCCGAATGTCGTGTATATGCTTTTACATTCAACATATATGTATATAAAGTGTATCTGAAACGATCCAAATCCCCATTTCTTTACTTTGACTTCGATTTACCTCATTTTGGTTCATTCTTTGAAATTATTCGAGATCTTTTGTGAAATCATATGAAATCTATTGCAATATTTCAAATATTTCTGAATCTCTTAAATCTTCCTTAAAACTTTAAATATTTTGTGTAAGCATGTCCATCTTTCGAAATCTTGGTAAAATCATTTATAACATTTTGAAATCATTGAATTGTTCGCGGGATATGTTTCAAAATTTTTCTGAATCATTTTAAATTATTTGAAATCATTGAAATCTTTGTAAATTTTTCAAAAATTTTCGATATCCTCAAAACCCTTTGAAAACTTTTCAATCATACTGAAATCCTTAATAACTTTTTTGCATCATTTAAAATCCTTTTAGATATTCGTGAATTCCTTTGAAATATTCGGAATCTGTTTTGAATGATTTAAAATCTTGAAAAATCATTTCAAATATTTTCAAATCATTGTGCTTCATTGTGTTTCAATCATTTCATGCCAAAGTTCAATCTATGTGACTTTCTTCGCAATGTTGGGAATATTCAAAATCCTTCGAAGGCCTCACATTTTCTGTAAAATCTTCTCAATCTTTCTGAAGTGATTCAAAATATTTTTAAATCTTTGTCAGTTTCTTTCACTTGCTTGGAATCTTTGTGAAATTTTCTGGAATCTTCGAAATATTTGTAAAATCTATCGAAACATCTGAAATCTCGTGTCATCTTTGTTAGATGATTTAGAATCATTTGAAATCAATCATAATATTTTTAGAGCGTCGTGAAGTCATTTAATTATTCGTGGAATCTTATGAAATATTTTTTTGATCTTTTTAACCTATTCTTAAAATGCTTAAAAATCCTTTGAAATCTTGGTGAAATTTTAAGAATCTTTTGCACTGAAAAGTCAAGTGGTTAACCCGTCAATTTGTACGCATTGATTTTTCACTAATAAAAATTATGTAAATATAATGATAGATTGACAAAAAATTAAGGAAATATGAATGGAAAATATTTAGAATCTAATTAGTATCATTAAAAAGCCCTTCACATTCGCATCATTCAATAATTTCAAAAGAAACGACGAGTAGAATCTGTTGAGATTAAACAGAATTGACTGGATTCTTTGAAGAGTAAACCTGTATTTTTTCCAAAAATTTAGATCTACGATTCAATTAATTTTTTATTCGATAAATTATTGAAAACTGTGAGTTTTATGTTTGTCAGAAACATTAATGTGATGAGGCAAAATTTATCATGACTTCGCATATATTCTTACATTTATATCTGTTCTGTATTTCATTTATAGATGACAGTCACAAATTGGAACTAGAAAGATAAAATAATCATTGTGCTTCTTTTTTTCTCGTTTTTACAGGGTTTTTATACAAGACGTGGAAAAATAGAGAAATTCGTAAAAAAGGTTGGAGATCTTTTGATTGCACTTATTTCAAAGTCGTAGTAATTATTTTATTACTTTTGATCAATTGATTAATTTAATTTTTTGATTTTTGCGATTTGATACTGAGGGTTTAATCACATTGAATTTCTGGTATTGAATCCTTCATCAAAATTGTGGAATCTTTTGGAATATTTTCGGCTCTTTGTGAAATTATTTTGAGTCTTTTGAAATCATTGCGAATTTTTTTGAAAGGCTTCAAATTTTCTGAGTTTTTAGAATATTTATGAAATCTTTGTTGTATACTATTTAAAGATTAAGTTAGAAGAAATTAAACAGGGGAGATGACATAATTATTGATTCTAAAATCGTTACAATCTTTCGAAATCTTTGTGTAATATTTTCAATTCGATTAAAAAAAAGATTTCTTTTTTCTTCTTAACTATTTTGAAATATATGTGAATTAATTTAGAAAGTTTGAAATCTATCGAAATATGTTGAAATCTTTTGAAATTTTCCAAGTAATTTGAAAGCGTTGGTCAATTTCCCGAACCCTTGTAAGTTTCTTTGAAATCTTTCGAAATGTGGGATTTCTCTTGGAATCTGTGAAATCTTTGGAAAATTTGAAAAATCTTTTGAAACTTTGAAATGTTTGAAATCCTAAAATCTCTCGAAATATTGGAGATATCGAAAATCTTTTGGGAATTACCGGAATCTTTCTGAAATCTTGGACATATTTTGAAAATGTTTGAAATCCTCATGAGGTCTTCAAGATTTTTGAATCTTTTGGAATCCTCGATATTATTCTTAAATTTTTGAAATCTGTGTAAATCCTTCTTCGGAGGGTAATCATTGAAATCATTGTAAAATATTTTGCAATCTTCGTTAAAAATTTTGATCTTTGAAATCTTTCTAAGATCTTTTATAAATCTTAAAAATCTTCTGTAATTTTTGAAAATCTACTGAGATGTTTTGAAGTATGAAATCTCTGAAAAATTTGGAATGTTTTAAATCTTATGAAATCTTCTGAAATATTGGAGATCTTTTAAACCGTATGGAATCTTTGAAATTTTAGTTATATTATGATATCTTCAAAGCCTTTCTGGATCTCAGAAATCTTTCAGAATCGTTTGGCAATCCTTCCGTCTTTGTGAATTTCTTTGAAATCTTTCGAAACCTTTTGAAATACTAAATATCTTATGGAATCTGTGATATATTTGCAAAATCTGAAAAATTTTCGTAATCTGGTGAAATCTTCGGAAACCCTTGTGAAATCTTATTTACATACTCTTTAGATATTTATTTATTTTTTTTTAATGTTTCAAATCTCTCGATATCTTCGAAATCTTCAAAAATCTTAAAAATGTTTTGTACTAAAAATACAAATGGTCAACTTTCCGTTTGATATGGATTGATTCTTTCGCTAATAAAAATGATATGAATATAGTTATACATTTTTTCAAATTTCAGAATAATATGGATGACATCTTTGACATCTTTGTGCAATGATTCAAAATCTTTGTGAAATCATTGATATTTTTGAAACATTTGTGAAACCTTTTGAAAACTTTGAAACGTTTGAAATATTTTTACATCTTTTGGATGTAAAAATTTTTATCGAGTCGATACGATTTCATTGATATTGATACGAATTGTTTGAAATTCAATAGTATTTTTGAAAAGTCCTTTAAATCCTTATTGATTAATAATTTTATGAGAAATCGTTGGTAAATTATTCTCTGACCAGTGGAATCTTCTGGAATTTATAGAATTGGATAGCTATTCTAAAGAGGAGACCTGGAATTTTTCCAAAAATATGCATGAAAAATCTGAGATTCATGGAATCTTGAAACCGAACTCATTTAGCAACCCTATTTTCAAATATGTAGTTATTAAATTAATATTCGTGAATATTTTACTAATAATAAACTTATTTCAGGTTCCAATGTGGATAAAAGTAGGGTTTGATTTCCAATTCGTCAAGTAGAAAAGTGACTTCACCATGGAGGAAACGTTCTTCAATTCTACACCTCCATCACTTTCTGAAATTGCCCAAGCTTCCTGGAATTATTCCGATCATGTTATGGTGGGCGACCTCATGGATAGCAACTTTATTTTTTTGCTCTGTTCCTTGGTGTCTGCGATCTCCTGGGTTATTTATATAGCATATTATAATAGTAGAGTTATCGCTTACATCATAACGAGATTGTTGAATCGATTTGTGATAAGAGATGGCTACGTTAAAGTTGGTAAGAAAAAACATTTCTAATTTCTTTTAATCTCTAAGAATAGTAACAGGCCTCACAGACTAGTTTCTATATCTCCTATTGTACCATATAATCAGATTTGGTCTTATAAAGCTCCTATTTTGGAGATTTTGTTCCTATATTACTTCACTTTCAGTCACAAATTTGAATTATTTAAATTTCATATAAATGGAACGTCCAAACCTTGCATTCTTTCGGTTCTACAAATATCTTTGAATATTTTCTCTAGTATTTCCTAGGTCCCTTCAGATCATTTAGGGCACATGATTGTTAACCGGAGATACAAATAAAAACCGGAAATCTTATTTAGATATTCCGAAAATTTGATGTTTTCCGATTTTTTTTTAAATAGCAACAAATAAATGAGATGAAGCAATTTAACCATTCAAAAAATTTTGTAACAATAAAAAACAATTTTTTTACAAGATGTTAAGTTTTCTGGTTTCTGGAAACTTAAAACAACGTCTATTTGACATCCGTGGAAAAAGGACTAAATGCGGCTCAAGGCTTTTTCACGAATGTCAAATAGGCGTTTCTTCAGTTTCCAAAATTACCGAAAGAGACCGAAAATTATGAACATCACTTGATAATAAAATACAATGTTTGAGCTCTGAACAAATGGTGTTATCCAATGATATCATAATTAATTTTTAATTATTACGACAATCAAATTCATTGCGCAAACCTTTTTGAACTTCGATCCATTTTATAGACATATAGATCACTGTTATTTATTTATTTTGTTCATTAGAAACCTTTGTGTATTCCTCTGAAATCTTCTGAATTTTTTTGTTCCTGTGAATTTTGGTAGAATATTTTAAGATAACATGTTTTGAAATCCTTGCAAAATGATTTACAGTCTTCTAAAATTTTTGTGAATTTCTTTGAAATCTTCAAAATCTTAGAGATCTTTTAGAATCGTTGGGGAATCTTTCAAATGTTTCTGGTATCTTCTGAAACCTTTATAATATTCTGAAACATTGGATATACTCAAAACCTTTGTGTAATCTTTTTGAATCTTTGTGAGAAGATTTGATCTTTCAAAATCTCCTGGAATTTTATGAAATATTTTAAACCTTTTGGATTTTTTGTAAAATCTGGAATTTTTGGAATCTTTCAAATCTTCTTGAAATCTTATGAATCTTCGGAAATCTTTGGAGAATCATTCAAATCTTTTGACATCTTCGTAAGAAGATTGAATCTTTTGGTATGTTTGAAATCTTCTGAAATCTTTTGAACCGAAGAATTGGGCAATCCTTCAAATCTTTACGAATTTTCTTGAAAAATTTTGAAATCTTACAAATATCTTGTAATCTTTGTGAAATTTTGGAATCTTAGAAATGTTTCAAATCTTTTTGAAATCTAAAAAATCGTTTGAATCTGCTGGAATTTGTTTCAAATTTGTTTGCAATCCTTAATATCTCCACAGATCTTCGACATCTCGAAAATCTTTTGGAATTTCTCAAATCTGCTTAATGTCTTCTGAAGTATTTATAATTTCTTCAACTCTTGGAAATATTTGAAACGTTTAAGAAGCGTTAGAAAATCATCAAAATCTTTAAGAAATCTTCTGAAGCATTTTTATATTTCTTTGAAATGTTTGAAATCTTCTGGAATTTTGGAGATTTTTCAACCCTTTGAAGTCTTGAAAGGCTTTGTGAGGCTTTGAAATCGTTCTAAAATTTTTGAAATCCATTGAAATCGCTGGGGAATCATTACATTCTTTGTAAGAACTTTTGAAATCTTCATGGAAAAATTTAATCTCTCAAAATCTTCAATATTTTCTGAAATGTTCAGGAATTATAAAAATCTTCCGGAAACTTCAAAATCTTCGCAATTTTCTTTTTTGGAATCTTTCGGGATTATTCATATCTCTGTTAAGTTCTGGAATGTTCTAAATCATATCAAAAGATTATTTACGATCAATAATACCAATCTTGGAAATATTTTGAAATCTTCTAGAATCTTTGTGAAACGATTAAAATGCTCAGAAATCTTTGTGGATTCCTTTGAAATGCTAATATCCAAGATGATTTTTATCGTATTTAGGAATTATTTACCAATTAGAATATTGAAATAATTAACTAAATATGTTTTTTAATGTCATGGTAACCAAATCTTCGTAGATAAATGAGGCATCCAAATTGTATTATATTGTTTTATGATTTTTAGATATCATAAATAACAACGTTCATTATTATGTTGAAATACAAGAAGATATAAGATATATAACAAAAAAAGTGCTGAACAATTTTGAATTGTAAATTAAAAAAATGCTACCAAATAAAGTTGTTTGGTCAGAATTTGAATCATTTCAAATTGTACTATTTCGAAATGAAAGCCTTAATACTTCGAAAATTGTGAATTTCAAATATCAAAAGACGGTTCAAGTTTTATTCCTTCAAAATGGTGCAACTTTAAATTGGGTCTTCGTGTTTTGGTAATTTCAAGCTTGCAGCAGCCAAAATTCAACAATCTTAAATTTCAAGCGTTTAAAATCAAAAGCGTATGAAATTAAACAATGTTAAATCAAAAACGTTACTTATTAAACAATTTTGAATTCAAATATTTGACCTCAATCAACAAGTTTGAATTCAAATCATTCGAGCTCAAGCATCTCGAAATCACCAGAATAAATATATTGACTCGTGTTTATGCATTCCAATTTTCATTAAGTCTTTGTAGTTCAGAAAGGTCTCTTCAAATTTTGAGATTTTTATATTCTGTTAGATTTATAAAGCTGACTTCATTGTGGATAAACTGGTGTTTTTTTTTCTCATTGCGGATAGAAATAATAAAAAAGCCAGCTTAAAAATTGAAGAACAAAAGACAGAAAATTTTAAAAACATATATCAATGAAAAATCTGTCTATGAGAGTAAAGAAGTAACCTCTGTACCCTATTTATTATTCTCTAGGGATCGTGAGGCCTGTATTAATTCTTTTATCTCCACCTATACTGATAATTTTTCTTGTTTCAGGATCTTTTACGTTATGTGCGTTAAGTGGGAAAATAATGTTTAGAGATATAGCTTATATTACGACTGATTATAGTTTAAGAATTCAGGATGGATGGTTGATTTTTAGATGGTGGAGAAATTACGTTCCAAAGGATGTGTCCGAAGGTAAATTTCCCTACAATAAATCTTCTAGAATTACGTAATGTATAAAAAGAACTTTTGCATGTAAATTATTTTATTTTAACGTCTTGGAAACAAAAAATATGTTGTTTATGAGGAAACCCCTTGTATCCCGAGTTCTTCAAGACTTTTTCATTCGATATTTGTGCAATAGCGTTTTGAAATCAGCAGGGCCAAAAATGTTGTGTAGTCCGAAATGAAAAAGTGTGCTGTGGATAATTAGCTCCATTTCCTAAGCGGAATTTTCCTTCTTCGTAGCTAGTATTTCCAATATTAAAAAATTAACTTCGATGTTTATTTGAACTATTTTTTTTTTCTTTCATTAATCATCAGAATTTTAATCAGAATTCGTCTTTTTTGGTTAGAAATTTCATCATTTGGTTAGAAGTTGAATCATTTTCTTGATAATTCAACAATTTTGCTTAAAGGCATCCTGTTTTATTAAGAACTGAGATGTTTTATTGAAATTTTCCCATTGTGGGATCGGAATTTATTTATTTAGGTGTCAAATTCGAAAATTTGGTTGAAGATTCATTTCTTTCTTAGAAGTTCATACTTTTTGGTATATTTTTTTGATTTTTGTGGTCTGTCGTTCAATTCAACTGTCTTTGATGAAAAATGTTCTCCATGTGATTGAAATATAAACTTGCACATTTTTCGTTAAGATTTCATCTTGTTTGGTTCAAAATTCAAATAGTGGGTTGGAAGCTGAACTTAAAATTTAATTTTTCTCGTTGAAGGCACATCTCTTTGATTGAAAAATCAAGACTTTTTTCTGGTTTAGTAGCAGTTCTGCTTTTTGTTCCAGGAAGAATCTTTGTTTGTAAAAACTTGAACACTCTCCTTGAAAATTCATCTTTCAATTTCAACATTCATCTTATTGGTCCAAATTCAATCTTTTTTGGTTGAAAATACAACAGTTTGGTTGCAAATAATTTCGTGCTGGTTGAGGATTCAACTATTTTGTCAAAAGTTTAACTGTTTTATGGATAATTCGTCTTTTTGGGTTAAAACTCCAACAATTTGTTTGAAAATTTATTTCTTCTTCCAGAAAAAATCTTGATTTGTTGAAAATCATCTTTTTTGTTGGAAGTTCGTTTTTTAGTTCGAAGATTGAACTCCTTCGGTGAAAATTAATTTCTTTTCTCCATGGGTAAAAATGTAACAGCTTGGTAGAGAATTGTTTAGTTTTAATTGAGGGTTCAACCATTTTTTTCAATTTGTCGTTTATGTTTGAATGAAACTGTTTTTGATTTAGTAGGAACAAAATCTTGGTTGAAATATAACTATTACATATTTTGTTAGAAATTTATCTTTTCCGGTTAAAAATTCAAATACTAGGTTGATAGTTGAACTACTTTGGTAAAAATTCATTTTTTTTATTGAAGATTCATCTCTTTGGTTGAAGATTCAATGGATTTGTTGAAAATGTATATTTTTGTTTCGGAAGTTTAACTTCTTTTGGAGGATTCTTCTTTTTGGTTTCAAACTTCAAAGAATTTGATTGAAATTTTCGTTTCTTCTTCCAGGAGAAATTCTTGTTTGTTGAAAATTACCTGTTTTGTTCTAAATTCGTTATTTTTGTTTGGAAATTCATCTGTTTTGGTCAAAATTTCTTCTTTGTTTCTGTCAAAAATCAATCTGCTAACAATTCCGTTGAAATCTTCTTTCTTCCACCAGAAAAATCTTCGTTTGCAGAAAATTAAACTCTTAAATTAGAAATTTGTCTTTTTAGTTTGATATACATATTTTTCATTCAAAGATGCAACAGTTTGGTTAGAAATAGTTTTGTTTTGGTTGATGATTCAAATATTTTGTTGGGGATCCGCCTTGTATGGTTGAAGTATCAACTATTATATGTTTTGTTAAGAACTTATCTTGTTCGGTTGATAATTTAATAGATCAAATTGTTCTAAAAAAAGTGATAGGTTAAAAGTTAAACTTCTTAGTGAAAAATTTGCTTTTTTGTTTGAAGATTTATTTCTCCCGTGGAAAATTAAACTGCCTTGTTAGAAATTCATATTTTTAGGATTGGAAATTTAACGGTATTTTTAAAAATTCGTCTTTTAGGCTGGAAAATTGAACTATTTGGCTGAAAATTTTGTTTCCTCATGATTCGAAACACTTTTTTCGCTGAGAAAAGAACTGTTTTGGTGTAAATTCACTTTTTAATTTAGAAGTTCACTTTAGAATTTGAAAATTCATCTCCTATGAATGAAAATCCATCTTTTTGAGTCAGAAACGCAGCTGTTAAGTTTTTAATTAATCTGTTTTTGTTTAAAAATCTACTGTTTTCATGAAAACTGTTTCTTTCGGTCGAGATATGAACTAATACATTTTTTGTTAAAAATCAGTCTTTTTGGTTAAAAATTTGTCTGCTTGGTGTAAAATGGGACTTGTTTGTTTAAAATTAAATTTTTGTTGTTGAATCTTAAACTGTTTTGTTAAAATCCGTTTTCATTTTTTGGTTCGATATTAATTATTTTTTTACTGAAATATGAACTATATGATTTAAAAATGATTATTTCAGTTAAAAATTTATTCCTTTGGTTGAAGGTTCCTCTCTTTGGTTACAAAATTTGATATCTTGCAGTGAATTCTATTATTTAGGTCTGAAAATAATTTTCTTTACTGGAAATTGAATTACAAAATGTTCTGTAGTCATTTTTCTAGCAGTAATTCGGAATATTTAAAATTAATTTCTTTCGAAAGATAAGAGTTTTTTGTTTAAAGTTCATCTTCTTGGTTGCAAATTTAACTACTTTGTTGAACATTTTCCCTTCTTGTCGCAAATTCATTAGTCTTAGATATCCTTTTTGGTTGATAATCCAAGCATTTGTGTGAAAATTCATCCCTTTTTAACTTTTCATAGAAATTAAATTTTTTCCTTATTATAAATTGATCATCTCCACTTGAAGATTCAAATATTTGATTAAATATCGGACTGATTCGATAAAATATTAAAATCTTCCTACCAACTAGTTAGTATTCTATTCTGTGAAATGTGAGTCTAATCAGTGAATTATTACGATTTCGAAGCTTTATTGTAGAAATTTCTAATGAAATAGTCTTTGAGAAGTCGGAATAAATAAAGTTTCTCCTGATAAAACACTTCTCATCTTTAAGAAATAAGACATCAAAATCTTAACTGGCACCCAATCAGAATTTCGTTTTTGAAACCTTAATTTTGTTTTCAGATCTCTCGCACTCGGATACTCGTCTCTCCGTCTTATTAAACGGATTTGAACTTCATGTTTACAATCGCTGTCAATTCTACGCACAATTAGAGAAAACGTTCGGCCTTACGCCGCAAATGTTTCACGACATAGAGATACATAATGTGAATATCGATGATTGCAATCAAGAGTCTATGAGTAATGCCGCTAATGAAAGTCGACAGCAAATAAATGCGATGGATGTGTCGAGACACGTGGATAATATCAGGAGACAAGAGGCCCACGTAATTGCCAGGACGTGGCGGGATCTTATACCAGTTATCAAATTAGACATCTGCACAGTGAGTCTAATTTGGAAGATTGAATTTCAATGACCGATTTTGCACTGTTTGGTATATTTGACAACCTCGAGTTTATGCGAATCGCGGGCATTATAGTCCTCCCCTTTTTTGACCTGATACCTTTTTTTCTTTGAATATAAAAAACCCCTTAAAACAACTAGAATCGTGAATAGGAGCCCGTTGTCTCCTTTTTTTGAAGTTGTGACTGACTGTTGAACAGGGGTAGGCCACGCCACTCATTGCATCCTATAGGCAGTTTGTTCCCAACTTGGCTCAGCTGGCAAATGTGAAACTGTGGCGCTGATTGCATTTCGGCAAATTTTTCATTTGAATTTGAATTTGCGACAGAACAACAACGGGAACTTTATAAAATAATCAAAACTTGGATTTAGAAGAGAGGAATTTTTAAAAATCGCTCTTACAATTTAAAATTCGTCACAATTTGAAAGTCCTCTCCTCTTGATTTTCAATGAAGAAATTTCTTCAAGCAGTTTTTAGAGTAAAAATAGTATTTCACAGAAGAAATATTTCTGAATTATAATAGAAAACTTCTTTACATTGCTCTCTCTATTGTTGGAAATTAAATTTTGTTGTTGAGGGAGGGTGCACTATTTTGATACAAAATTTACCTCTGGTTGAAAATGTAACTATTTCGTTGAAAATCAATTGATCTTTTTTTTGTGAAAGTTCAAGTATTTATTTGAACATTGATTTTGAAAAAATTGAACGATTTCTTTGAGAATTTATATACTTTGAGGAAAAGTCGTCTTTTTGTCGAAAATTGATCTTTATTGTTAAAAATTAATCTTTTTCGCATAAAGTAAATCTATTTCACTCAAAGATTCATCGTTTTGCCTGGAAATTCATCAGTTTGGTTGAAAATTAATTTCATTAACTGAAAATTCACCAATTTGAATGAAAATTTTTCTTTTTGAATTGAAAATTCAATGATTTCGTTGAAATTTCACAGATTTGTTGAGAAATCTATTTTTTTGTGAAAAATTTTTGTTTTCTACGAAAGTCGATTCTATTGTTTAAAAATTCTTCTTTACGGTTAACAATTCAAGTTATACAGTCGAACATTTTCCATTTTAGTCTAAACGACATCTTGTTGAAAACACTTATGTTTGGTTAAAACATTAATTTTTCAAATCAAATTGTTACTTTAGCATTTCTGGTTAAAGGTGATTATTTTTATATTTTAAAATTCAATCATTTTATTGAAAAATTGTATTTTTTGGTTGAAAATTAATATCTAGTCAAAATTTTAACTATCTCAGTTGAAAGTTAGTTTTTTTTGTTACTAGCTAGTTGTAGTTGGAAATTCATTTGTTTGGTTGAACATCAATTTTTTCCAGTATTCAAATTTTGGTTTCTGTATGAAATTTAACTCTCTCAATTGAAGATTCTTCGTTTTAGTTAAAAACTCTATTGTTTGGTTTGAAATCGGTTCTTCGAACTAAAAAAGTTACTGCTCCATTCTTGGTTGAAAAAAATTATTTTTTCAGTTCGAGATTCAACTATTTCGTTGAACATTGTATTTTTTGGTAGAAAATTAATGCTTTTATTTGAAAATGAATCTTCTCGTTCAGATATTTACATTCCTGGTTAAAAATTGAAGTGCTTCAGATAATATTTTATCATTTTAGTTAAAAATTTATCTTCCTGTTTTGAAATTTAACTGTTCCCTCGGTTGCAGTTGACGATTCATAATGCTGTTTGGAAATTCCTCGCTTTGGCCGAAAATTCAGCTATCTTGTTTGAAATCAGTTTTTTTTTTGTTATCGTTAATTGATTTTTGTCATTTGGCAGTTGAATTGTTCCAATTTTTGTAAAGAAATGATATGCTTCTGTGGAAAGTTTTAGTATTCTTTTCAAAATTATTTAATTTTGCAAAGTTTGATCTGTTGCGTTGAAGAATGTTTGGAATGAACGTCATGAATTAAAATAAATCTTTGCGTTTTGCGACAAACATGAATATGTTACTTTTAGTTGACCAAGAAAATTGGTAAAATTGACCGAGAAAACCGGGAAGAACCGGGAAATGACCAGAAATTTGAAATCTTACGTCAAATCGCCACCCTGATCTTGATCTGGGAATTTCGAGAAAACACAAAGATGAGGAAGAGATTTATTTTCTTACCGTTCCGAAGAACTCTGTTCCTTTGTGGCAAAAATAACGAATCGGGGAAATTTCGAAGTAAAACATTTAATGAATTTTGTTAAAATAAGAAGATATCGCTCGATTCTTATTTGATCTTCAAATGAACAATTGGGCGGAAGGCGATCAGCGCCGCAGTTTCACATTTTTTCCGCATAATCGTGACAGCCTTAAACAGTCAGATTCCTTTTTTTTTTGTTTACAAATGCAGCTGTTCAGTTGATCATTAACCTGTTAAATTTTTTGTGAACATTATAACTTGAAGACAGTTGCAGATAAGTTAATAAAATTTGATAGGCAACGAATTTCACAGTTGATGCAAGTATATTAAAGACTCCTTAGCTCGAGGCGTATAAATCAACCTATTACATTCATAAGTTTCATCAAAGAGTAAGGAAGTTATGATCCTTTTATAGTATCTGAAAAATAAGTTTCTTATTTAAAAATTTTTTTTTCCGGCACATAATTCAAAGTTGATACAAAATTTCAAAAATCACTTGGTTCAAGACGAATCAATTGACCTCAGATATTAATATATTTTATTAAAGAGTAAGGAAGTTGAGGTCATTTACAGTATTCGGAGAAAAGGTTTTTTATAGTAAAATTTGTTCCAGACACATGATTCAAAATTGATACAAGAACTTAAATAATTGCTTTTTTCGAGGCAAATTAGTTGACACATGACATTAATATATTTTATTAAAAAGTGAGGTAGGTATCAGACACATAATTCGAAATTATGTAAGAACATTCAAAATTTAATAGTTTGAGAAGAACCGATTGACGATTATAATAAATGAGAAAAGAATTCATTTCGAACATTAAATTGCTACTATTACAAAGATTACTCTTTGAGGAAGCAAATACATTTGCTTACGGGAAGCAAAGTTCCTGAAATGAGCACCATATTTTGGAATAAAAATACAAAGTTGAAAAGACCGAGATCGAATTCACAGCTAGTTTACAAAGTTGTGAATGATTTTTTAAGGATCATTAACAGAAATTCAAGATTTAAAAAAACAAGTCGCCTAAAAACAGACCCTTTTTGATGATACCAGCTACAAATGTTTTTTGTTTCAAGATTGGTCTCTTTGGTTGGAAAATCGATTGCCTATTTGTTGGAAAAGTTTTTCCCTCTACGACTGCAAAATTATTTTGTTGTCTGAAAATTTAACTTCTCTGTAAGAGGTTTGTCTTTTCAATTTCAAAATTTGTCTCTTATGGTAGAATTTTCATTTTTTTTAGTTGAAAATGCAGCTGTTCTGTTGATCGTGAATTGAGACTCAATCTTCCCCTCCCTCACAAAATTGAAATTCATTTTTCAAGAGTCATAAATAGAAATTTGAGGCATTAGAAAACAAGACGCTTTAACTAATACAGATCCTTTTTGATTATACCGATTTCAAATATTTCCTGAACAATTTATTTGATAATTTTTCATAGAAATAAAGAGATGTTCTAGGAGAAGGTGAAAACAAATTTTTTTTTAAAGTAAAATTAAAGTGGATGCTGCATCAAATTTCATTCGAAACGCTTTATGTGTGGAATATTTATTTATACTCTCTCCCTGTTACGGGTTTTGAGAGTATCGGCATAACCTTCTCTCTATTCCTTTGCACACCTCACCACTAACTCAGGGGTGAGGGGGACCTACAGTTTACGGTG
>WSXT02248589.1:0-15199 GCA_011762715.2 Neuroterus valhalla
TGCGACCTACATTATCTCTATAACCAGTCACAGGGACGCTTTCACGCCCCCAACGAAACTAGGAAATGGGAAAGGTGGGCGACCTCTAACATGTGTATAAATAGTCATCGAGACACCTTCACGCCCACCACGAGACTTGAGAAACGGGAAAGGTGTATGGCCTATTTTATTTCAATGGCCAGTCATAGGGACGCCGTCACGCCCCCACGTGACTTGGGAATTGGGCAAGGTGTGCGACCTACATTATTTCTATGACTAGTCATAAGGGCGCCTTCCTGCTCTACACGAGACTTAGGAAATGGGTAAGGTGTATGACCCACATTATTTCTATAGCCACACATAGGGACGCCTTCACGTCCCCCACGTGACATGGAAAATGTGGAAGGTGTTCGTGCTACATTATTTCCATAACCAGTCATAGGGCCGCCTCCACGCCCCTCACCAGACTTGGGAAATGGGTAAGGTGTAGGATCTACATTATTTCTATAGCCAGTCATAAAGACACCTTCAGGCCCCCTACTTGAATTGGGAAATGGGCAAGGTTTGCGACAAACATTATTTTTATACCCAAACATAGGAACGCGTTCAGGCCCACAACGTTACTCGGGAAACGGTGAAGGTGTGCGACCTACATTATTTCTATTACCAGTCTAAGGGACGCATTCCTACTCCACATGAGACTTAGGAAATGGGTAAGGTGTATGACCCACATTATTTCTATAGCCACACATAGGGAAGCCTTTACGCCACCCACGTGATATGGAAAATGGGGAAGGTGTTCGACCTACATTATTTCTATAACCAGTCATAGGGACGCATACACACCCCTGAAGAGACTTGGGAAATGGGCAAGGTGTGCGACATGAATTATATCTATAACCCGTCATTGGAACGCTATCACGCCTCCCACGTGACTTTTGAATAGGGCAAGGTGTGTGTCCTACATTATTTCTTTAACTAGTTATAGTGACGCCTTCCCGCCCACCACGTGACTTGGGAAATGGTGAACCATTTTCATGGTGTGTGACCTACATTATTTCTAAAACCAGTCAAAGAGACGCCTTCACGCCCCCCCCCCTCCCCACGAGACACTGGAAATGGGAAAGGTGTTTGACCTACATAATTCATATAACCAGTCATATGGACGCCTTCACGCTCCCCACGTGACTTGGGAAATCGGGAAGGTGTTCGACCTCCATTATTTCTATAACCAGTCATAGGGATACCATCACGACCCTAACGAGACTTGGGAAATAGGAAAGGTGCGTGACCTACATTATTTCTATAACCAGTTATAGAGACGCCTTCGGGACCCCCACGAGACACTGGAAATGGGAAAGTTGTTTGACCTACTTTATTGATGTAACCAGTCGTAGAGACGCCTTCAAGCCCTCCACGTGACTTGAGAAATGGGCAAGGTGTGCGACACACATTAAATCTATAACCAATCATAGGGACGCCTCCACGCCCCCCCCCACAAGAACTTGGAAATGGGTACGTTGTATGTCCTACATTATTTCTATAGCCTGCTATAGAGACGCCTTCAAACGCCCCACGTGACTTGGGAAATGGGAAGGTGGTAATGCCTATTTTATTTTTATAGCCAGTCGCGGGACACCTTCACGCCCACCAGAAGACTTGTTAAATGGGAAAGGTGTATGGCCTATTTTATTTCTATAGCCAGTCATGGGGACGCCTTCACGCCCCCACGTGACTTGAGAAATAGTTAAGTTATGCGTCCTTCATTATTTATACAACCAGTCATAAGGCCGCCTTCACGCCACACACGACAGTTGAGAAATGGGTAAGGTGTTTGACCAAAATCATACCTATGACCAGTCATAGGGACGCACACACGTCCCCCACGGGAAACGGGTGAAGTGTATGACCTCTATTATTTATGTGACCAGTCATAGGAACGCCATCACGCCTCCACGTGACTTTGTAAATTGGCAAGGTGTGTGTCCTACATTATTTCTGTAACCACTCATAGTGACGCCTTCACGCCTACCACGTGACTTGAGGAATGGTGAAGGTGTGCGACCTACATTATTTCTAAACCAGTCGTAGGGACGCATACACTCCTCTAATAAGACTTGGGAAATGGGAAAGGTTTGCGACCTACATTATTTCTATAATCAGTGACAGAGACGCATTCACGCCCCCCACGAGACACTGGAAATGACAGAGGTGTTCAACCTACGTTATTTACCTAACCAGTTATAGGGACGCCATCACGCCCCGACGTGACATTGGAAGTGGGCAAGGCGTGTGTCCGACATTATTTCTATAACCAGTCATAGGGACGCATACACTCCCCTAATGGAACTTGGAAAATAGGGAAGGCGTGTGACCTACATTATTTCTATAAGCAGTCACAGAGACGCTTTCACGCCACCCACGAGACACTGGAAATGAGAAAGATTCTCCACCTCCATTTTTTATATAAACAGTGATAGGGGCGCCTTCTCGCCCACCACATGACTTGGGAAATAGTGAATGTGTGCGACCTACATTATCTTGATAGCCAGTCATAGGGACGCAACACTCTACTGACGAGATTTGGGAAATAGGAACTTGCGCGACATACATTATTTCTATAACCAGTCACAGGGAGGCTTTCACGCATTCAACAAGACTTGGGAAATGGGAAAGGTGTGCGACCTACAATATTTTTATTACCAGTCATCGGGACACCTTCACGCTCACAACGAGACTTGGGGAATGGGGATGGTGTATTGCCTATTTTACTTCTATAACCTTTCATGGGGACGCCTTCACGCCCCCATGTGACTTGGGAAATAGGTCGAGTATATGACCTCCATTATTTCTATAACCAGTCATAAGGACGCCTCCAAGCCCCCCACGTGACTTTGGAAATGGGCGAGGTGTGTGTCCTTTATTAATTCTATAACCAGTCATGGGGACGCCTTCACACCACCATTTGACTTGGGGAATGGGTCAAGTGTTAGACCGCCATCATTTCTATAACCAGTCATAAGGACGCCTCCACGCCCCCTAAGTGACTTTGGAAATGGGCAAGGTTTGCGACCTACATTATTTCTATAACCAGTCACAGAGACGCCATCACACCGCCATCGAGACACTGGAAATGGGAAAGGTGTTCAACCTGCGGTATTTATATAACCAGTCAAAGAGACGCATTTACGCTTCCCGCGTGATTCGGGAAATTGGGAAGGTGTGTGTCCTACATTAATTTTATGACCAGTCATGGTGACGCCTTCACGCCTACCACGTGACTTGGGAAATGGTGAAGGTGTGCATCCTACATTATTTTTATAACCAGGCATAGGGACGCATACATTCCCTTATGAGACTTGGAAAAAAGGAAAGGTTCGCAACCTACATTATTCCTATAACCAGTCACAGAGACACCTTCATGCCCCCCACGTGACTTGGGAAATTGGGAAGGTGTTCGATCTTCATTATTTCTATAGCCATTCATAGGGACGCCCTCACGCCTCCCACGTGACTTTGGAAATGGGCAAGATTTGTGTCCTCCAATATTTCTTTAACTAGTCATAGTTACGCCTTCGCGCCCACCACGTGACTTCAGAAATGGTGAAAATTTGCGTCTTACATCATTTCTATAACCAGTCATAGGGACGCCTACACTCCCCTAACAAGACTTGGGAAATAGGAAAGGTTTATGACCTACGTTATTTCTATGACCAGTCACAGAGACGCCGTCACGCCCTCCACGAGACAGTGGAAATGGGAAAGGTGTACGACCTACATTATTTATATTACCCGTCATAGAGACGCCTTCGCGCCTCCACGTTACTTGGGGAATTGGGAAGGTGTTCGAACTTCCTTATTTCTATAACTAGTCATAGGGACGGCTCCCCGCCTAACTCCCCCCCCCCCCCCGCAAGACTAGGGAAATGGGTAATTTATTTGACCTAAATTATTTCTATAACCAGTCACAGGGTCGCTTTCACGCCCACAACAAAACTTGGAAAATGGGAAAGGTGTGCGACCTCCAATATTTGTATAAACAGTCATCGGGACACCTTCACGCCCACCACGATACTTGGGAAATGGGAAAGGTGTATTGCCTATTTTATTTCTATAGACAGTCACAGGGACGCCTTCACGCCCCCAACGAAGCTTGTGAAATGGGCAAGGTGTGCGACCTACATTATTTCTATGACCAGTCATAAGGGCGCCTTCCCGCTCTACACGAGACTTAGGAAATGGGCAAGGTGTATGACCCACATTATTTCTATAGCCACACATAGGGACGCCTTCACGCCCCACACGTCACATGGGAAATGGGTAAGGTGTTCGACCTACATTATTTCTATAACCAACAGGTGGTAGAGTTGAGAATTTTATGTAAGAGAAAAAAAAAATTTGTAAAACATGGTGGTGTAAGCAAGTCAATTTTTCAAGGCCAACAGGCTGGAGAATAAACGTTTATCTATCTATAACCGGTCATAGGGACGCGTACATTCCCCTTATGAGACTAGGAAAAAAGGAAAGTTTCGTGACCTACATTATTCCTATAACCAGTCACATAGACGCCTTCACGCCCCCCACGTGACTTGGGAAATGTGGAAGGTGTTCGACCTTCATTATTTCTATAGCCAGTCATAGGGACGCCCCCACGCCTACATGTGACTTTGTAAATCGGTCAAGTGTCCATCGGTGTCGGTCGGTGTTAGGGACACCATCATGCCCCTAACGAGACTTGGGGAATAGGAAAGGTGTGCTACCTACATTATTTCAAAAACCAGTCACAGGTACGCCTACGGGACCCCCACGAGACACTGGAAATGGGAAAGGTGTTAGACCTACATTATTTATGTACTCAGTCATAGAGACGCCTTTACGCCTCCCACGTGACATGGGAAATTCGAAAGGTAATCAATCAACGGGTAAGTTATATGACCTACATTATTCATATAGCCAGTCATAGAGACGCCTTCAAGACCCTCAAGTGACTTTAGAAATGGGCAAGGTGTGCGAAATACATTATATCTATAACCAGTCATAGGGACGCCTCCACGCCCCCCACAAGACCTTGGAAATGGGTACGTTGTATGTCCTACATTATTTCTGTAGCCTGTCATAGAGTCGCCTTCAAGCCCCTCACGTCACTTGGGAAATGGGGAAGTGGTGTGGCCTATTTTATTTCTATAGCCAGTCATAGGGACGCCTTCAAGCTGCCATGTAACTTGGGAAATGGGTCAAGTGTATGACCTCCATTATTTCTATAACCAGCCATAGAGACGCCTTGACGCCTCCCACGTGACTTTGGAAATGGGGAAGGTGCGTGACCTACATTATTTCTATAACCAGTTATAGAGACGCCTTCGGGACCCCCACGAGACTCTGGAAATGGGAAAGTTGTTTGACCTACTTTATTAATGTAACCAGTCGTAGAGACGCCTTCAAGCCCTCCACGTGACTTGAGAAATGGGCAGGGTGTGCGACACACATTAAATCTATAACCAATCATAGGGACGCCTCCACGCCCCCCCACAAGACCTTGGAAATGGGTACGTTGTATGTCCTACATTATTTCTATAGCCTGCTATAGAGACGCCTTCAAACGCCCCACGTGACTTGAGAAACAGTGAAAGTGTGCGTCTTACATCAATTCTATAACCAGTCATAGGGACGCATACACTCCCCTAAAGAGACTCGGGAAATGGGAAAGGTGTATGAACTACATTATTTCTATGACCAGTCATAGAGACGCCTTCACGCCCCCAACGTAACTTGGGAACTGGGCAAGGTGTGCGACATACATTATATCTATAACCAGTCACAGGGACGCCTTCACGCCCACCACGTGATTTGGGAAATAGCGACACCTGGATCGGTATGATTTGGTATTGAGCCAGTAACAAGTCAAACCACGGGAGAAACACTGAGTCGGATGCCGACCAACACTGGGAACCGTTACTGATTCGGTACTAAGCCAGTACCACGTCAACTCATGGGAGAAATACTAAGTCGGATGCCGATCAACATTGGAAATTAGTACTGATTTGGTACTTTGCCAGTACCACGTCAACCCACGTGAGAAATACGAAGTCGTATGCTGACCAGAACTGGAAACCGGTACTGATTTGGTACAAGGCCATTGCCACGCCAACCCAAGAGAGAAATACTAAGTCCGCTGCCGACCAACACAGGGAACCGGTACTGATTCGGTACTATGCAAGTACCACGTGAAGCCATAGGAGAAATACGAAGTCGTATGTCGACCAATACTGGGAACCGGTACTTATTTCGTACTAGGCCAGTAGCACGTCAATCCACGGGAGAAATACAAAGTCGGATGCCGACCAACACTGGGAACTGGTACTAATTTGGTATTAAGATAGTAACACGTCAACCCACAGGAGAAATACTAAGACGGGAGGAATACTAAGACTACAACACTGGGAACCAGTACTGATTGGGTGGGTGGGTGAGGAGTGGAAAGCCGACTCGAGAGGCAGGTGGACCGTAAGGTTGATAGGCAGTTTGAGGCCGTGGATTTCCAGGAAGTATGGTGAGGTTAATTTTTACCTTACGCAGTTTCTTTCTGGCCACGGTCATTTCAATGCTTATCTTCATCGGAGGACTAAGAAGCCAAGTCCCTATTGTGATTACTGCCCTGGGAAGGTTGATGATGTGGAGCACACGTTTTTCGAGTGCGACAGATGGGCAGTTGAGAAGAGCCGAGTCGAGACGGAGGTGAGCGCCGACATCACGCCAGACAACATCTTAGGGCTGATGTTAAGCTCCCGCGACTACTGGATCATCGTAGCTCAGTACGTGGAAAGCGTGTTGAGGACAAAGAAGAACGAAGAGAAAGCTCGTGAAAGAGAGATTGTTCCTTGATCCTCCTCTACAACAAGCCGAAGGCCGACGAGCCCGGGTGCTGTTCAAGCACTGCTGAGGATGATGCGTGCTTGTTGGAGGTGGCAAGGATTCAGAAGACATAAGAGCAGTCAACTGTGAACCTGGAGGAAGCCGAAGCTCGGCGTACTGGCCTTACCCCCATTTCCCTGAAGTAATGCGATAAGCGGTGCCGGGGATATGGGTTGGCAGGAAAAGAGGAGTTTAAGGTTTAGTGGGTAGGTGCCGTTTCGGTAAGTCCCACACTCACATTCGTTCCTTGTGGGCCATGCGTTTATGGTCCCCAAAGTTCGAATGTGGTTAGTGCATGAGCATTTCTCCGTTTTTTACTCCTTAAAAAAAAAAAAAAAAAAAACCTACTACAAGAACCTGTACTTCAAATTTTTAAATTTTGGAAAGAAAGTCCAAAAAATTTTTCAAAATGCTTCCTTTCTTCCCCTTTTGATTCAAAACAACTGGTTAACGAACTCGGCTTGTATTTTTTGTGCGATGAAAATTCGAATTTTCGATTTTCTGAGAAAATTTAAAAAGTTGTTAAGTTCTTCTTATAGGGCTTCAAAAAAGAAACATTTTTGTTTCTATAATTTTTTTCCTATCTTTCGTTGTTTAGATAAAAATTCTCATTTTTGTTTACATTTTCGAATTTTGGAAATGCCATAACTCTGACAATTTTGTTTTCATGAAAAAAAATCATGAGGATAAATTGTTCCACTTTTTACCTACTACAAGAAACCGCACTTGAAATTTTTGAATCTTGGAAAAAAGTCCAAAAAAATTTTCAAAATGCTCCCCCTCTTCTATTTTTGATCCGAAACAGCTGATTCACGAACTTGACTTGTATTTTTGTTCCCTCAAAATGAGTGCCAAAGCACGATCGAATATCATCATTCTTCCGAAATTTATCGAGTTCTCAGATTATTTTTTATTTTTTTTGTGCGATCAAAATTGGAATTTTCGAATCTTTGAGTAAATTCAAAAAGTTGTGAAGTCCATCTCATAGGGCTCCCAAAAACAAACATTTTTTCTTCAATATTTTTTTTCATATCTTCCGTTGTTTAGCTAGAAATTCTCATTTTTGTTTACATTTTCGAATTTTGTAATGCCATAACTCTGACGATTTTGTTCTCATCAAAAAACATCATACAAAATAAATTGTTCGACTTATCACTCACTACAGGGAGCTGTACTTACAATTATCGAGTCTTGAAAAAAATGGTCTCAAAAATTTTCAAAATGCTCCCCCTCTTTTATTTTTGATCCGAAATAGCTGGCTAACGAACTTGACCTTCAGTTTCTGACACTGAAAGAGTGTACCAAAGACCAATCAAATCGAATAGTTTTTTCGAAAGTTATCGTACTCACAGACAGACATACATACATACAGACGAACAGACAGGCAGCATACATACAGACAGACAGACACATTCGTAAAAACCATTTTTCTGGGTTGAGGGGGTCTCTGCTGCTGTGTAATGACAACATCTTAACGAGACGAACTTCATATCACACTAATAACTTTATTGTGTGCCTACCAAAATATCTGCGCAACAAATTTCGATGTTTGTTTTTAAAATTTTAAATTATTAACATCTTGACTTCATCAGACACTTGACTTTGTCCGTGGCTGGTGATTATTGTGTACCGGGTGATATAACCCGAGATCAATTTTTGACGAATAATAATGATTCCTATTTGAATTCGGGGAACGGGAGTGAATTCCTCTCCATTTTGGAGAATTTGAGTACATCGATTCGCCTTGAATATTTATAAATTGCCAAATTATTGTTAACTTCACAGAAACAGATGGTTTTCTTGTCTTGTAACCTGCTAACAAACAGAGCT
Source organism: Neuroterus valhalla (assembly GCA_011762715.2). Lineage (NCBI taxonomy): Eukaryota > Metazoa > Arthropoda > Insecta > Hymenoptera > Cynipidae > Neuroterus > Neuroterus valhalla. The sequence continues at coordinate 8,722 of WSXT02248589.1, forward strand.
TATAACCTTGTCACCAGTTGAATTTGGATGATGAGCTGTAAATTTAGGAACTATGATACTGACTTTCAGAATAGCACGAATATGTTGGCTCGAATTGGTCCCATTTTTTCTTTTCTGCGTTAGTATTATAGCCTTTTTGAATTCAACATTTATGATCAATGATGTAAAAAATTGAGTTAGTCACCAAAAGTTAGTTATAAAATCTCCTTCTTCAAAACCTACTACTTTGACTTTTAACTGAACCTGACTTCCTGCCTTCGATATACCTCGCATTGGCAAAAAAATAACGCTTATTCCGCCATCTGTCAATTCAACAGAAAATTCATTAAAAATATTTCAACTGAAATTATAATATGCCTTATTTTGAATCAAATTTTCTATTTGATAATTTATTTTACTTACAATAGTACTCTCTCACCATCAATCTTTAGGATCACTGTTTTCGTTTTTGACTGAAAGTTGATGTCCACTTTCTCAAAATCAATGCATGTTGAGTCTGCAGTTACATTTGGGGTGCCAATAATAAAAACTAGAGGATATATTAAATGTTCATTTATTTTAATTTATACATATGTCTGTAGATAAGACGGTCTTTTATAAGAATAAGTGATCAATACATGCAGGCCCAGGCCTAAGTACAATATCTTCTTTTTAGTAGCTTTATCGATTAGAAATACCTGTTGAAGCAAAAGATAATCATTATTCTAAATAATTATGAATGAGAGACTAGAAGGACCCAGTTCTTCGAATGATACTATTAAAAATCCCCCTTCTTGCATCAAAATTCGAATACATACGACTTTCAGAACAGCTATTGTCTTACACATAGAAATTTACTTGACAATTTTTTAAATTTCATTATTCAAAGGTAAAGAGTTTTTACCCACATTCCGTATTGATCGACTGTTTATTGATAAAATGCTCTTGATTTTTCTATTCTTCGTCCAGCTATATTTTTCCCATATCAGACTTTATTGCGATCGTAATTATAAAAGTAAGTGAATATTAATAATCAATACTAAAGAAAGGTTGACTCTTACTGGATCCACTCATGACAATCGCAAATAGAAAAATCTGCCCGCTTCGCGGGCACATTCTCATCGCACGCTTCGCGCGCAGCTCGCTTCGCTCGCAAGTATCAGCGCGCCTAGGGCGCGCGTCCGTAGGATCTCGCGCTTCGCGCTCGATAATATATTTGACTCGCGCTTTTTTTGTTCATGCTTATCTATGGTTTCTCCTGTTTTTAGTTTAATTCCAGTTTCTACCCACTGCTAATAAAATTTCATATGAGAGGGAGAATTCTCATGGATTCCTAATGTTTCGGATTAATATTTCCAAATATTGAATCCATCGCAGACTAATTTATAGTCCGATTTATTATTTAGAAGTCGACAACAAAAACAGAATATGGAATCTTTAGACACGGAGTGAACAAGCCGTGGGCGGCAAAAAATTTCACCATTGAAAGTTTTCTTTTGTAATAAGAGTTTGAAAAATGTCGATGTTTGTCATCCTCAGGGCAATTTTCAATTTTAATTTGTATCGGACCAGTTTTGAATAAATGATCTACAGTAGTGCTATTTCGAAGAACTGGCCAGGTACCAAAATCATGTAAATTCAGTATTTCTCGTGTCTTACCATCGAAATTCTCATCGTTAATCTCTTGATCATGAACTCCTGCAGCCTAACTTTCTACGGTTTCCTGTTCTTGAATTTGAACTGGCGTATTGTTATCTCCATGAAGATTAACTTCCTTTTGTTTAGACGGTCCGAGTTCGATGGTGACGTTTGTGTCGAGACTTGAAGTAGCAGATACTTCTTCTAGATCTTTTGTACCTTCTTTTTGCACAACATATTCCACAATGTTCATTAACTTTTTACTCTGTTCAAACTTTTGCTCTTTTTCATTTTGTTGTTTTCTGTATTCATAGCCGAACGGCTTTCTTTTACCATTCGAATTTTTGTCCGACATTATGACTTAGTTTGGTACATACCACAGACCATTTACCTGTATGGAGAGAATAAATAAACAATCACAAAAAGGTTTTCTAAATGTACCCATCAAGAGACCCAATAATTTTTGCTACAGATCTACTTTCTCTGCACGTAGGGCGTAGACTGCGTATAGTTTCGTATAAACTGACCGGACACTGCAAAAAATAAACAAATAGAAAGATGGACGGACAAACATATAGAACAGCAATCGTTACTAAAAATTAAAAGCTAATACGTTTCGCTATCTCAGTATTTTACATAAGCATGTAAGCGGTATTGGTAGAATGATAGATACTATGGCAGAGGTAATGAACCATTAGAAATATCCTCTCCTGAAGTTCTTACATGAGATATAAAGGTAGGAATTGGATGGCAGGTTTCTTGATTAAACTAAAGGAGTCTTTAACCTCTTCCAATTTTATTTGCATCTCCTCATAACAGAAAATGAATCATCAACTACAATAAATTTCAATATGCATCTGCAGATTACTGATAACTACTGTGAACAAAAATGATTCCTCGAGTTTTCGGTTTGACGTAATACGTAAACACGTGTTTCAGGTTAATCAGCTGGAGCACCGGCTCACTGACTATAACCAAAGATCTTTTCTGTAGCGCTGGAGCTGCTGGTAGCTGTAGCTTTGAGGTATTTTAGTGTGACGTCACACTATATCGGTAACATAAATTTCGAACAAAGAAATATATTTTGTGATCCAGCAAACCGAGATGCGGCACCTCACTAGCGAACCTATAGTAGATTCCAAGAACTAAAATAATGTTAATAATAGTTAAAAATAGTTAAAATAATAGTTAAAAAGCGCGATAGATATATCCATCTCTTTTTAACCAATTTCATTCTTTCAATTCTTGGAACTTATTACTCAGGCCTAGAATATCTTTGGTCCAGTGAACACTGCCTGCATATACAATTTCACATAAATTTTTTCATGACTTAATCTAGTCATGATCAACGCGCACTCCTTTTTAAACCTCTAAAACATTTGAATTAAATTCTATGTAAAAGTGAAAACAACAAAACGTAGGGCGCTTGCGGCGCCCTTTATGGCTCAGCGCCTTCGGGCGGAACCCGACCTCGCCTCCCCCAAAGGCCGGTACTGGCCTTGAGATTTCCATTTATGTTTAGTTTACATTTTTCATTTGTTAATATTAGCACAGAAAGAATATTCAATCAATCGCAATATCTTTGTTAGGTGATTCTTGTAAATCAGGTGGTCCCAGTATTGGAAGCGTTTCCAAAATTTTTCTGATCCAAGTGCTGTAGACTGAAACCTGAAAATATTCTTATTATGTTTCGAGCTCTGAAATATTAGGAAGAGATTCAAACAATAGTACATTGCATTTTTTTCACCTTTGTGAAAATCGTGAAGTAATTGGGATCGCAAAAAGCGGATCCTAATCTTCTAGGGCTAATGGAAACAATACCATGAACTTCCCATATCGATGTGTTAGGTTTTTGAAGAACTAATCCCCCACCACTGTCTCCATTGCACACCCCAGTACCATTTGTCCAACCAGCACAAAATGTCGTGTATGTTAAATATTTTCTAAAATCTTTTGTATGACTTTCACGACATTTGTCTTCCGAAACTAGCCTCAGAGAAGTTACTCGTAATGTTTTACTGAAAGTGTCATTTTCTGTTAATCCCATACCTAAAATAATAATTTTGAAATTTAACTGAAGCCAAGACTATTGAACAAAGCTTAAAATAATTGAATTCGGCAAGTATAATAATGATAATAATTATTTTTCATTTTCTTACCAGAAACCAAACCGATTTCACCACTTCTTAGAAAAATATCGTGAGAATTGTCCCAGTCGATACAGACAGGTCTCACGAAAGAATTGATCATAACAGGCTTCTTCAGTATTAGAAGAGCTACATCTGAATTATAATTCCCTTCGTGGTCTTGATAGGAGTCCTGGCTATCAATTTTTTCTACATCCATAATTTGGGTGTTTTCATCACGGTTTTTAATGTTACTTGAGTAACTTGCGAGTACCACCTATATAATAGTTATTGGTCATTTGAAACCACTCTTATTATTTGACTACTTTGATTCAATCTTTTCTTTTACCTTCACACCGAACGGTTGGACCACTCGACATTCAACTGTTCACCAGATTTTAAGATTTCAAAGATACTACTAGATTTTTTTGATTTATAATTAAATATAAGATTGTAACGAATTTCAAAGATTTCACAAAGATTCCTGAGCTATTGCCAAGATTCGACAAAAACTTTGCAGATTTCACAAATACATTAAATATTTCGAACAACTTATAAGATTTCACAACGATTTAGGGAGATTTCGGAGGTTTTATATTTTTCATAGGAAGTCTGTTTTGAACACAAAGAAAAACGTCTGAACTGCGACTAGCCACTTCTGGTAGGATGTTTAGGTCAACTCAATAAAAAGCACAGCACTTTAGTTAAAAATATGACGCTGGAAAGCGCGGTCTTTATTATAAATTCAGAATAAAATTGAAATAAAATTAATAGCATAAAAGCACATTGACTTGTTGCTTGGCGAACGCGGGTGTGCGTACGTAGTACACCTAATTTGACGAGACTGATAAGACCGGCTGGACATGACAATAAAGACTATCAATACACGACGAGTCAAAATGAGGCTACGGAAATAGGATCAAATTGAAACATAGGCCAGCAGGGGGGGGGGGGTCCAAAATCACGCCAAAACCCCGGACGTCGTTTATGGATGACCCCTACAGATTCCAAAGCTTTCAAATGTTTCAAAATATTCCAAAAGTTTTCAAACAATATTTCGAGAGATTTTACAAAGATTTCGAAAAATTCCAAGAGTTCCATGAAGATTTGAAAGAAGAGTTCAATATATTTTCAAATATATTATAAATATTTTACTATACTTCACATACATCTTACGAATATTTGAATGATTTTGAAGATTCTACTAAAAATAAAAACATTTCACAATTATTTCTAAGATTCTGCAAAGAATTGGAACATTTCAAAATACTTTACAAAGCTTTCGAAGATTTCAATAGATTCTAAGGAAGATTTCAAAGAATTTCGCAAAAATTATCAAGATTCCAGAGTTACAACAAATTTAGATTATATGAACCAATTTTAGAGATTTGAAAAATTCAAAGTTTTTAAAAAATTAGTAAAGATTTTGCAAAGATTCCAGAAGAGTTAACAAAGAATTCAAATAAGATTTCCCTAGGGTTTGTGCACCAGATTTCAAGAATAATAATCAACCTCTCAATTCATACCTTTATTGTATCAGGTTCCGTTTCCCAGACACAGTGACCAGCAGTGAGAATCAATCTCTCTGCAATTAGTGTTCCTCCACAGAAAAATGACCAATTTCCATTCTCATGGGAGAATAAAGTTGCGTGCCATGGCAAAGGGTCAATTGGTGAGACTTCCCATCCCTTGACTATCAATGGTGCCACTACACGAAATCATAGATTATTGTTATTATTTATTATTATACCATTAAGCCAAGTCCCTTTCGGGGTAAACGTAACTCGTTTGGATCCAGCCTCGTTGTACTACTGGAGAGAAAGGAATGGATGTGTTAAGATTCGACAAAAAGAATCAACATGGGAAAGATGGAAGAAAACGAGTTATTATTGTTTGAGTTACACACTCAGGAGGGCACAGTCTCCTGCAGTTTTGTCTCCAGGAAGAAGATCAAACTCGGTCCCACAAATCGCTGAAGAATATTATTTTTATTTATTTTTTTATTAATTTTTCCATTTTGTACAAAATAATTTAGCTTCATTGAAGAAAAACTTGACAAAGTACGAATTTTCAATAAAAACAACAATCTTTACGAGATGTTAGATTTTCGACCAGGTATTTTAATTAATTATGAAAATGGTGTTATTGGTTTTCGGTTATTTCTGGTACTTTTTTGGAAACTGAAAAAACGTACATTTTTGACATCTTTGAAAAAAGGAACGCCTTCAGCCGCTGTCGGGAGTCGAACCCGAGTCTACCAATTTTTTCATAATTAATTAGAATACCTGGTCGAAAATCTAACATCTCGTAAAGATATTAAGGTTATCTCGGTATATAAAATGTGCGCGCTAAAATTTAAATATTATTCTTAGGAAATGACTTGGAAATTATATTCTTCTGATTGGTATGACAAACATTCGTTTATTATATAATGACAGTCCCATAAATACATAATGTTTAGTACCAGTCTACCGAATGTGACAATAAGTACAATGAGCAACGATTGAGAGATATTGATATTTATGAATGATTTGAATGTTGAATGGTATTGATTGATAAAATGGATTGACATTAACGATAATATTGATCACTATTATTGATAATGATTAGTAAAGAGAATAAAGCAAAGACTGATATTATGAAATATTGATTACATTGATCTGATAAATACTATTGGAAAAGTAACATCATTACATAGTTATCGAAGTAAGTGAAAACAACGATATATGGAAATG
>WSXT02248599.1:0-15199 GCA_011762715.2 Neuroterus valhalla
TCCACTTCGTGGAGCGAAAGCTCGTTTTTAAATAAACTCACAGATCAGTAGATCAAAACATACCATCTACGTATTATACTTTGAAATTTTGCATTCTCGGGACTATTCCACATTTCTATATCGATTCGACGATTTTTTTCCAGCTGATCTTTTCGTGCTTTTATGCCAAAAGAAATGTGCAACACGAACGGGATTCAGATTTGTGGAACATGGACAGTACTTCATTATTCCATTTAAAAAATGTAATTCTAGAAATGCCCTAGATAATATAATAAATTTTCAACTTTGTGCTCTCAAGATATTTTTAGAATATTTTCTAATATTTTTCTTTATTATAAATATCAGAAAAGAGTCAATTGCAATTGTGGAAACACAATCCGTTTCTTCCAAATTTAGTAAGGCTCATTCAGTTACATCTAACGGTAATGGTAATAACAATTATGGCAACTGTAGACATCAAGTATTAGATGAAAACTCAGTGGAAGGTGATACAGAAAATAATAACAATATTGAAGAGTTGAATTCGTACAGCAGTGGTAGCGATTCCAGAAAAAACAAGAGAAATCTAGTTAAAAGTCTAAGACAAGACATGCAAAAAAGTCATCAAATAAAGCTCACAGACAAAAATTTAGTCTAGCACGGTTAACTGAATTCAGATGATTAGCGTAACGTAATGGCTCAACAGTGTGCACTATCTGCAATGATTGAAAAATAGTTGGAGGAGCATTCCATCTACGCCGCCATGTCAATACTTCTAGTAAGATTGCAAACCTTGAAAAGGTTCCAAATAGTTTGAAAATTGATTAATCTTTCCAACAGAAAACATTGGAAGATAAAGTCACTGACGCTGAAGTCAAGGTGACTTGCTTTATCTGCGAGCATAATCTCTCCTTCCGTTTGGCTGATAGTTTATCACACGTCTGTAAAAAAATCTTCAAAGATTCCGAAATCACCAAGCACTTGAAAATCGGCTGAACTAAGTGCACGAATAAAGCTGTCAGTGAAGTTGAGGACTGTACTGCTAAAAGCCTCTAACAAGCCGTGAAAAATTTATTGGATACGAATAGAATTCCATACGCGAATCTAGTAGGATTTGGTGCCGATAATGCCTTAGTCATGATGGGTACCATCGCGGATGTACAAGCAAAATTAAAACAAATCTGTCCTAATTTAGTAGTATTAGGCTGTGGATGTCACTCAGCGCAGTTATGTGCTTCTGCTGCGTGTCTCAAACTACAAAATGTTATAGAACATTTCACTTATTGTAAGTATTATCACTATGCATTATATGATTACCTGATTCAAAATTTTATATGATATTATTATAATATTCCCTAACACTTTATTTTCAAAGTGCTGTTCTTGAGGATAATTTGCCTGGAGCAAACCTAAATTGCAATCACTACTTAATCCTTCTTCCAAGCTGTACTTCAATTTCCTCTCCTTCGAACTGATTTGGATGGTCAAACTCAATATGGACTTGCAACGTGAAAAGCCACAAATAGCTACTATTTCCAAAAGAGTCACCGAATTGTACAAAGGAATTATGAAATGTTACATAAGAGCAGACGAATTAAGTAGCTCTGAACTGTCAGCGATTTAGGTAGTTAACCCGAAAAATTTTTAGCCACTTAAAGAAGTGTACTTTAGCCCAAAAGTTGATGCTATGATCAAGAGTGAAATATATATCGATCGTGGAAAATTGCACGGCTTTAAATCAAAATCATTAGATTTTTACATCGAATTAGACAGGCAAGTAAAAGAAAGATTCGATTTTGAAAATCCTTATTTGAGATACGCTTCTAATTGTACAGTCAAAAAGGCTTTGAGTAGAGGAATTCCTTTGATTTCTGAGTATTAAAACTTATATCAATCGATGAATGTGAATCCTGAATTGGTCAACTTCGAATGGCAGGCATTACCCGATACATTTACTTTTGAGGAATATTTAAAATTCGAAACTATTGATTTCTGGTGCGATGTAAACAGCAAGAAAAACAGAGCTGGAGAACCAATGTCCTCAAATTTGATAACAGTTGTCAAATACGTGATGGTATTCCCACACTCACTGGCGGCAGCAGAGCGAGAATCCTCTCAGCTATCTCTTTTCAAAACAAGTTGAGGAACAAATTAAAAATTTCAACATGCGCTGCAGTACTACATATAAAAGACGGGATTAGATATAATGTTTAGGGCTATAAAAAGATTGCAGCAAAAGAAATGTATGCCGAATTAGAAGAGGCTGACCAAAATGACAACTTTGAGGAGGGAATAGAGATCGATAAAATCAGTGATATTTTCGAATCATTTTCAAATCGAATCAGTTAAAATAAAACAAAAATACTCTTTCTTCATTGTTTCAGGTTGTTGATAATTAGGGATCGAGAAGGCTCACCAGTTTCTTCTCACTTCGTTGTTTTGCGTTTAAAATATATAAGACAAAACTTAAAAACTGTATTGCTGTTTTCAAGCATGAGGTACATATTATGTACATTCAAAACTGTGATTTAGCTTATGTAAAATATAACCAAAATATAATCGATTGCATTTTCGAATTAATTCAATTGTTGCAGATTGTGGAACAAAGTTGTTTCAATCTTTTCGTTGTGTCTTCTTTTCAATTAAAACGATATTACTGAATTTCAAAGTGAGTATAAAACTCGAACAATTTTAAAAAAGAGGAATAATATCAATTAAAGTCTGGATTAGTATTGTTAAATCGTTGCAAAAATATTATATTTTTTCAGGTTGATCATCTGTCTCAAGATGTCAATTTCCACTTTGTGTGGATTGAGGAGGTTTAAATGTTTCTGTGCACTTTATCTTGTTTTGTGTTTTAGTTTTCATTAGGAACTTCAAAACGGTATTTTTCAACTCAAGCATGAGGTACGTATTATGTGTATTCAAAACTGTAAACTATGTTACATAAATTTAAACAAAATATATCCGATTGCATTTTCAAATCAATTTATCTGTTACATGTTGTTTGATTGCGGGAGAAAGTTGCCTCAATGTGTTTTATTCTATGTTCTTATTTAATTTTAATGAGATTGCTGAATTTCAAAGTGAGTATTTCATTCCTGAACAATTTAAAAGAGTGTGATTATATTATTTATTCAAGGGTGGTACGTACTATTTATCTTAGAAACAGCAAACTAACTTATGTCTGATATAAACAATACATTATGGCTGGTGTTTTAAAATTAATCATTCCATTACAGATTGTTCGAGTCTGGAGAAAAGTTGTTTCAATGTCTTTCTTTATTTTTTGTTTTTCAATCGGAACGACATCACTGAATATCAGAGAAGTAATAAACTCTATAAAAATTGTGAAAAAGAGAAATACTGTTCATTCAAGTCTGAATATATCACTTTTGACTTTTGTATTCAGTATCAACAAATCGTAACAATTATTTGTTATTCTTCAACCATAATTAATAAGATCTGCTTTCTAAAAACATATTAAAAAGAGTTTGATTGAGTTTTTTACTAACTGTACTTCGAATTTTTTTTAATTTCACGCAGAAATACATGCTTAGTACTACTGGCGCTACCTTTAGTACAATTTGAGTTCTGAATTGGCCTTCATATCAGTACTTTCGGCTTTTCCCAAACGGTAACACTGGGTGACGGGCCGCCATAGTCTAAACATATCCTCGAGGGGCATATCACTCTCGAATCAGTGTACTTAATGCTCGAATTAATGCAAAAGAAACACTGTAAATAATGATGGCGATACGGAACTATTGTGAATTTAATGCAAGGTTTAATGTAACTCGTTATTTAGAAATATCAGCTGAAGCGAATAAGGCGCGTACGTTCTATTTAATGTTATTAACGTAAGTAAGGTGGACGCTAACGTCGCTAACGTTCACACTGATTCGAGAGTGATTCGCCCCTCGCATATCCTCGTGACTTGATGCTTCTTGCATCTATGTTCTATCAATATGGTGTTCATCCTCCCATCCAGTCCACTTGTGCTTTTGTAGGAGCACATTATATCTAATGGAGTCAGAAATTTGAACGTATGTGTAATAAGTACCTAAGCATTACCTACCACAATCCTACAACCCCGATGCTACGTGCATTATCTATTGAAAGCTTATCACACACTTGGTTGATATTGCGGAGACCAACCTGATTGACAGAGTCGGAAATATGCCTAAGGCACATATCGTACTAACCAAGTTACTAACTTTTGGTAACTGATCTATCACTGTTGCACCTTCTAGAGTACCTTATGATTCAACTACAGAAATATGTAACAAGGATCAACATGACCGAGCAAGTAACCGACTTTTGGTAACTGGCTGGTCGCTGTTTCAGCGACTAAGGTGCAGCAGAACTGTAATAGCAGTATCAGGTTTGAAAGCCTCGATTTATCTGTCCTCGACACAAAGAAACGAGCTGTGAAAGATGACACACAAAAAACGTACTGCAAATTAGCGAACGCCATTCAGAACATCTGACAGAATCGGAAGTTAATTTATTTAAAGTGATAGATTGGAAGCTCAAAGTCTAAGGACATTCACAAATATGCACGTTTCTGTGAACCCAACTGGCGCCCGCAACTTTGTTTCTCAAAAATTTATCAAAGCCTGGGGGTCCTGTGCTATACGACTTACACTTTCAAACTTATTGTACCGAAATAATACGCATTATATTGAACTTAGCGGTTTATATTTAATTTACTCTGAAAATTACTATTTCACTTACTGCCAATTTTGAAAGTGATTCAAATCAGAGACAAGTTGATTATTGATTTCACTAAGTTTTGCCAAATTAGTCCTCTTAAATCTCTTGATTTGAACATTATCTTCAAGAGCAGTGATGGACCATGTACAAATGTCAAAATCGACTCGATGTGATCATTTTTGTATTGAAACATAAAACATGTCGACTTCATCTCTTATACTTCTGTCATAACAATAAAAAATGCAAATGATCAATAATGAAAAATCGACTAAATCAAGCTGTAAATATCCATCGAGAAGATTTTTTAATATTGCTGATTTGCTTCTAAAGATATCTGGGTGATTTTGGTCTTTTCAATTTTTGTTTTTCCTGTAGAATTTGTTGCAACTTATTTCGAAGATCGAGAAATTTTATTGTTTCTGGTTTGGGAAAAAATGAGAACTCTTTTCCTTTCTTATTAACATGTATATTTGTTTTTCCATCGAAAAATAATGCCATTACATTATGAATATAGGAAAGGATAGAATCTGCACAAATCAACTCACTCTGCGTATCGCTATCATTCATCAGACATATTCATATAAAAAAAAATAAAGTACAAATAACATATTTACATTGGAACTCTTATAAGTAATATTTTTATGGAAAAGGTGGAGGAAGATGATGAATGTAAAGACGAAGCAGTAGGAGGATGCATCAATCTTATCAATGATCATTCAAAGCTTCCGACCTCCTTCCTTTATAGTTCATAGCATGATTCAAGAAAAAGCGTACTATGCAAAAAAAGGTTTTCATGTGTATATGTATTTTTCATGATACAAATATGTAAATTATATCCTTCAATCAAGTTTGATGTGCGGCAATAGCGAAAAAAGTGTGCAGCTCTATCTAGCCTACCCTGTTCCTCCAATAAAAAACATTAACAAATATGACGATTAATTGTAAATACGTTATATCTAACATAAATTTTTATTTTTTTGGCGCCTATGTAGAAAATTGGTGTTTCAATCTTGCAAAATAGAAAAAGGATTTAATTAACAATAAGTAATGTATGTTCACAATAGACGATGTTTTGTTTCTTTAGGCGGAGATAGCCAAAGCGGAATTGAATAATTATCGGAGCAAAAATGAATTGAGAACATTGCAAGCAAAAATAAGTTGCGATGAACAAGTATCATAACGAAGATTGTATTGTTCGTTACATTTGAAGGCAATAATGAAACAATCATACACAAAACCTTTCTTGTATTACTTTTTCCCTCAACTTTCTTAACCTTTTTTTCCGACGATGTTTTCACTCCGCTTCTGCTAAATCAGCTCCTTAGTTCAGAATCAACGAATACGTCGTTTTGGAGCGGCGCATACAGGTAACTCTCAAATTCTTTATACTTGTATTTCAATTCCAAAGAATTTCTTCACAAGTATTTGTTTTCCATTTGAGAATGAATCGATCATAATCGTACATAATACTCTACATTCTTATTTTTTTTTTTTAAATCACGAACATTTCGAAGAGTTGTATAGTAATAGCGAGATAGCGTTAGACAGATATAATATATGATGTATATATTATTTTCGATTTCATATATAATCAGCTTCAACATTTTGAAACTGATGATTAGATTCGCAGTGTGATGTATTATGAGTGAAGTAACCCCCTAATAATAATATGAATGATAACCTTATTCAAAGAGTATATTCATTCCTCCATACATTTGACACATTTCATTTTTTCTACAACACGCGAAATCGTTTGTTATCCTTCCGGGATCTGTCCAAATTTATGATAGCAGTATAAAAAAGAAGAATAAAAAACGCATTGTGAAAGAAATTCCCTCTACATTAAAAGGCATTCGGTATCAAAATCACATTTGGAGAAATGCTTTAAACTTGGAAACTCTGGAAGAATGCTTTCGAATGTGGGAGATTATCACCTAATTTAATTTATAACTTTTCACATACCCAATCTACTTATATCCAATCCACTCAAAGTCAAGCAGTGAGTACAACTGCAAGTCACGAAATAATTTAACCCTCAAAGTTGTTTTTTCCCAATGGGGTGAAACAATTGTGCTTTTAGCGAAATATATAAATTACAAAGTCCGAACCCTTGTTAAGAAATTTTTCTAAGGGTTTTACAAATTTCCAAATGAGCAAGACGACAAGTTTTGAAAGTCGCCAGACGAAAATACGAGATTAAATTTTGAAGAGAAATGCTGTTGATTCAATTGAAAACCAATGAAAAATCTTTTTTTGACTGATCAAATTTTCTGGTCCGATTAGGTCAAATTTTCCGGAACAATCTAGAAGCTTCGTTTGCAGATCTCGGTAAAATCTGGAATGAAGCTGTACACAATCGTAAATAATATGGTTATGTTATTTTTAAAATCCCGATTTTATGGTAGCCTATACGTTCAAACACAAGTCACGTTCTCGATTCTCTTCTAACATCCTCCCCCACAAGAAATGCAGTTTTGTATGTTTTCAATAACTGAGATTTTTGTGATTGTAACTAAAAACAGGGTTGCAGAGCCCTAGCTGAAATAGAATCAATTAAATCGGAACGTTTAAACAGAATAAAAATCCAAAATGAGCTTGTCAAACGTGCGCTTTTCCAAAATTATAAAGTTGCTGAATGCAATGGCATGCTATAATGGACTACGTGACAGTCACAAGCCATTAGGTTCTATTCACTCCAAATACTTGGAGCTCATCGATGACTTTCGGATTATTACATTCAAATGTCACAGTTTCACTTGTCCCTTTAAAATTAATGACGATTTTGTAGAAATGAAAACACCAATAAATGAGGGAAGAATTATCAGAATGATCAGAGATGTCCAGTGTGTGAGCAGCGATGTAAATAACTGTCACTCGTCAATCCCCTCTCTTACCACCTTGGATGCGTTCATGCGGTGATCGCGATGTGGAAAGGGGTCCTCAGCGGCCGGGCTGTGTGAACAGTGCGTGCAAGTAGGCGTGGTCAGGCGTAGTTAGAGTTAAACGAAGCCCGTGGTGGAACGAGGACAGAATTCTCGATGGAGTGCTCGGAGAAGGGGGAGGAAGGAGAAGCGTGCCAACTTTGCGTTGGACACCCCTGTTCTCAGAGCCTTCATAACTTCTGACTCAATGAATTACCAGGGGTATTCAACGCAAGGTTGGCGCGTTTTTCCTTCCTTCCCCTTCTCCGAGCACTTTATCGAGAATTCTCTCTTCGTTCCACCACGGGCTTCGTCTGACTACGCCTGACCACGCCTACTTGCGCGCACTGTTCACACAGCCCGGCCGCTGAGAACCCCTTTCCACATCGCGATCACTGCATGAATGCATCCAAGGTGGTAAGAGAGGGGATTGACGAGTGGCAGTTATTTACACCGTTATTCGCACGTTGGATATCTCTGAAATATACATATATTCAAGATTCCGTCACTAAACTTGGTGCCGTAAGCCGTAATTGAGCTGCCGGATCGGAGAAGGGAACATAAACTTATTTTGCTGGGAGTGGGCAGGCCTTCAAACGCCGCTCAAACCCGAGCGACTACAGGCCTCTCACTCTCAGCGAAATGAGTTCATGTGCCCTTCTTCGATCCGGCAGCTCAATTCGTCTTTTTGCTAATTGGCCTAAAAACTCATAGAATATTAAAACCTTAACGAAGTGATGGTCGTTTTCCTCAAAATCTACGAAGTTAACCTTCAAACAGACTCCAGAAAGAGACAATTAACTTGACTAAAACCAAAAAAACGAATCACAGATGATTCGATCAAGAAGGAACTCACGAAGCTCGAGAAAAAGTTACCTTAAAATGACATAATGTGTATTTTTGCAAGAATGATTACCCAGTGGACACGAAATTTAAAGACGTTTCTAAAACGTCCTCAAAACGTTTTTAGGACGTAAAGTTTAAAAGACGTTCTTAGAATGGCCGAAACGACGTACTAAATCAGGAAAAGAACGTACTAAAAACGTATCATATTACAAATACGTCTAAAAAAGTCTTTGTAACATTGTTTGTTTTAGGACGTTATTTGTCTTGACGCAGGACGTTTTCAGAAAGTCCTAAAAACGTCTTCAGACGTTAGTGCCTACTGGGTATTTCTCTAAACGGTAAAAAGCGTTTTGACTTACTTTATTGGAAAAAAGGACATATTTAGAAGGTGTTTGATTCTGTGACTTGAAGTTGCTTCACGGCCCTGATTTTAAATAGATTCAGTCAGATGATTTCATTCAGTCTGAACAAGGGTATATTCAATGCCAGACATTGTAGTATGTAAACAGTTTGTTCCTAACCTGACGCAGCAGGGAAGATGTTAAACTATGACGCTGATTAAATATCGGCAAATTTTTCATTTCATTTGAATTCGCAACTAGACCTAAGTGTGAAATGAGCAATAATGATTGCAACGGTCAGCAACGGTGGGATATATTTTGACATCCTATCACATTTCGTGAAATATCAATCATGGAGGAGAAGGTTATTTAAATAGAACTATATGAGTTATAAATAGAGAAAATCTTCGAGTGAATCTGAAGCAAATCGTTTGCTAGGAGCACAGCTGGAAGAATCATACGGTTGGTGTGAAAAAAAGCCATGCCATCACAATTTTTACACACTGTAGATATAGATAATAAAGAGATAGAGTCAAGTAATTCCTAGAGTCTTAGGATATTGGGATGAAAACTGATGATACATTGGTGTTAACATTAATAATGTTGTATCATATAATAACTGAAAATGATAGAATAATTTATCATCAGCAATAAATTATTCCTCATCATTTCTTCCTATTGGATAATTTATCAGCTATCCCAGGTAGAACAAAGTTTACAACAGGAAATGATAAATTACTTATGGTGGTTGTTGCGTCACATAAAATCGCAGGAAGAATTGAAAATGCTCAATAACCTTGTGTGAAAATTCGTTTCAAATAACATAAACGTGTAATATAAATAGTTGAGTAAACCTATTCAATTGATAAATTTGAACTGAATTCATAATAAGAATACTGATCTCCCAAGTTAAAGCTTCTTTTGCAATTCATGGACTGTTTGTGTAACATTTTCCTAAATTTAAGGTCATGGTGTCAGTTAACCTCATTCCGGTAAGCGTATCTCGAATATTTCTAGCTCACTTACAAACTTTTTTCACTTTAGGATATTGGTCTCGAAATGTGTCATTCCAATAATCGAAAAAATTCAAAAAATCTTGAATTAAAATTAAAATTTAATAAATGTGAAATAAAGGAAATGTCTTTCTCGCTGTTCCAATCAAGAATCGGTCGAAGTGCGACCAACGCCGCAGTTTAACATTTATCCTGCAGAGTCAAACTGGAAACTCTAATAATCAAAATGATCGTGACAACTCTCTGATTTTAGAGTTATTTCAGATTCAATGGTGAAAATTCCAGGAGCTTAAAATTATTCAAACGTTCATCATTGTTTTATACATACACTGGACTTCCGAATAATGGTAGGTTTTACGCATTGCCATCAACGGCCTTGGGACGTTCATCGCGTCGACTGAAACGCCCCCTCATTGGGAAGGCCCCGCAAACTCTTCGACTAAAAAAATTATTATTTCGCATTTGCGTACACATAATTTAATTTTGCGCATATAGGATTCTGGTTACGATTTCAAAAGCAAACTGCGAATCTGAAAGGTCATTCTTGGTTTTAAAGAAGATAAAAAAAAGGTATAGATCAACCATGCTAGATGAAAGGTTATCCGCATTGACGGGATCAAGCATTTTGCTGCCTCTAAGTGGGCCCCGTGTTCATTTTAGTCCTGGGCCCCGTAAAGCTTTAATCCACCCCTAGTGGCGAGTGCCCCTTCCCAAAACCCCTGGACTGTTTTTCTTCGAGCGACATTCGCGGAAGGCCGTTTATGGGAAGGCTATTCTTCGGAAGTCAAGTGCATTTGCATAATGCAAGTGTGAGGTATTTTATTATTTTTTTAACGTCCACTAATGCAACACTGCCATATCAGCGAAGAACAGGCACAATCAGAGTTAAGACGGGACAGGCTGAGATAAGAAGAGAAAGGGGAATATTTTGTATGTACACTAAAAGCTGTCTCGTATTTGAGAATCATTTACAGCATTGCGAGTATTTCGCCATTTTTCCATTTCAAATTTATTCGCCGAATTATGATTCGAATTTTCCTCAGCGTCAAATACAAATTTTTCAAAATTCATCCCCCTTAGTTACTATTATTTTCCGATTTACATGAAAAGAATGTGTTGCATTTTTGGTTATAATAAGAGATAATGATCCGATGAGATATGCTAAAAAAGCAGATGCTTTGGAGCAAATACTGTCTCTTATTATAAACTCCTTGGAGTTATGAAAACTTCTTTATGACAGTATTTCGTTTGCTGATTTGGAGGAAAATTTTTATTTTAATGTGATCAAAATAAGAAGCATTGCGAAATCCTTAGTGGAAAATAAAAACTAGCGTATTTGGGTTCTTTAGGTTTCGAGAATAGCGATCTATATTCTTCGTAAAGGACGTTTAAACATCAAATAATTTAAATAGCTTAAAACATTTATTAGGAGAATATTTTTTTTGAAAACATCTTCAAAAATTCTAAAGGATTTACGAAAATTATTATACTGAAAGCGAAAAGTAGCTACTCTAATTCAGACGATTTTAATAAACTTCAACATTATTAGAAATCTTTTTCGAAAAATTACAGTTCCCGAATTGTTTTATTTTTTGTATAAAAGTATAATTTCTTGATAGGAAGAATTGTCACCTCTTATTTACTTTTTTGCATAATACAGAACAGTAGAAAATCCTTTCAGGAAATAAACGAAAGTTCCGAATCCTTGTAATTTTGATTTTTATTAATAGCATTTATTTCATCAAGGCTTGGAAGCCAAAATTCAATTCAGCGCTGTTTTGTCAGGACTATTCAGGAAATTACTGTTAGTGCATAAATAAATTCCACACATTTCATTCTAATGAAAAAATTGAAATAATAGGAGCCCATAGTCTTGCTTTCAAAATTTGTATTTGACGCTGATGCCAGAAGACTTAGCCTTATAACCAACATATTCAATTTTTCTTTCGATTTCCTCTAGCCTCAGTATAAAATTGATGAGTAACGAAACATTCGTCAAATTTTTTTACAAAATGTTTTCTCCAGAACGCCTATTAGTAGGCAGAGTTTGTTCCGAAGTATGTTAGGTTGCAGTATGTCAGGCGCATAATGGTTGACCACGCGGAATCGTTCTACTTAGGACTTTATTAGGCTTTCATGTATATCGTTGACTGATGAAAGGGTAGAAGTAGAAATTTGAACGATTTTTTATTACGTAACTCAGATTGTTCATCATTGGAATCCGTTACGAACAATGGTTTCCATAAGAGAAATTTATTAATTGAGGGTGCTGATGCAATATCAGAATCAGAATATAGGAAATATCGATCGTTTGACTCGAATATTTGATATTTTATTAATGATAGTAGAGTATTGATGTATCCATCATACGCCATTGTTTTCGATAAGATTCTTCGTGATGTGAGATTTGTACATTTGAAGTTTTTTCAGCAAGCTGATACCAAACTGAATTTTCATAACTTTCTCAAAGGTTAAAAGATTTACCAGACGCAAGATTTGTTTAAATCAATATTTACGGGTGAAGAATGAAATGCACTGCGTGCTGAATATTCATGACCTCAAACTGGGAGCTTATATTATTATACGGTTGTTATTCCTAATATTGCTGGATTGTTTTTAACATAGGAGGAAGTGAGAGGCGGAGAACGCTAGAATAAAAGGAGAGGTTGGGAATGTAGTAAATAAAGAGAGAAAAAGAAGGAAAAGGGTCAACCAGGGTATTGAGATGGTGGAATGGAAAAAGTAGTTAATGGATCTCCTAGGAGGAGTAGAGAATGAATATACAAAGGGCAGAAGAGAGGGAGGTGAAACCGACGAAGGAGAGGACAGAACATAACATTAAAGGTAATAATCAATGTTTCAGGACTAATGAAAGAGGGGAAAGCTCCCGGTCTGGATGAAATTCCAAATGAAGTAGGAAGATATGAGGGGAATCAACCAAAAGAATGAGCTTGGATAATGTGCAGTAGGGTCTGGAGAGAAGAGGCTTGGCAAGAGATATGGTGAAGATGGGTAGTTGTATTGGTATTGAAAAAAGGCAAAGGAGAGGAAGTTAGGGATCATAGGGGAGTGACGCTAATGCCAACCTTGTACAAGTTATATGTAACGGTATTATCGGAGAGAATAAAGGGAGAAGTTTGAGAAACAAAGATAGTGCCACCAAATCGGGCGGGGTTTAGAGAAGGAATGGGAGTGATGGACAACCTATACGTTATGGATGATCTAAAAAATAGGAAGATCAATATGAAGAAGGAAGGAATGATAACTATGTTCGAAGACCTAAAAGCGGCGTTCGATTCTCTGGACCGGAAAGAGATAGAAAAGGTTATGTTAAAAAAAGGCAGTAGGAAAGGTCTTATCAACAGAGGTTTAGAAATTTGTCGTGAGATAAAAAGCAGGGGACAAGTAGCCTATCAAGTAGGCGATAGTTTCTGGTTGGTAAGAGGATTGAGACAAGGGTGTCCTCTGAGCCCACTTTCATTCAATATCTTGATCTCAGACTTCGAAGGAGAAAGGAGAAGAAAAGGATAGGGAGGTGTTTCGATGGGAAAAGTGAAAATGTATTCTCTGACATACGCAGATATAGTAATCATGGCAGAAGATGAATAGGGAATGGCAGGTCTACTAACAGGATGGAAAAAATACTTGGATGAAAAGAAATTGAATCAAGGAGAGACGAAAATAACGAGGTTGAGAAAAAGAGAATGAAAAAAAGTATGGACTTGGAGACGGAACGTAGTGAAGAAAGAAGTAGTAAGAGAGTTCAAATATTTGAGATTCACCTTGCAAGCAAATGAAAATCATAAAGCACATATAAGAGAAAGCATGCAAACAGCGGCACGAGTAATGAAGAGGGTATGAGAGATAGGAAAAAGAAGACTCGAAAAAAATTGGAAAAGATGATCGTGGTTTTCCAATGCTCTGGTATAGCTGGTTTTAGATATGGAACAAAAATATGGGGATGGGACGAGAGGGAAGAGATGGCGATGTTACAGAAACAATATGTTAGATGGAGTCTAGGATAGGATCAGAGGACACCTGGATATATGGTGAGAGAGAAAACGTAAAGGGATAAATTGAGTATTATAGCAGGGGATAGGGCATGAAAATTCGGAGAAAAGCTAAGGGAGGGAAAGGGAGGGGAGCTAGCGAAAGAATGTCTGAAGGAGATGGAAGAAAGAAGAGAGAGGACGATTGAGTTATCGAAATTAGAAGAAGGGAGTAGGGAGTTCCTTACAGATAGAGATAAAGGAAAGGAAATTCGACTAAACTTTGAAGAAATAGCAGAAAAGGATAGGAAACGTCAAATAATAATAATAAGAGGGGGACTGAAGGAATAAGAATACAATAAATCGTATAAGATAATAAAAAATGAAGGACTACCAAAATATTTGGAAAAAGGGCGGGGAGAAAAGAGATGGACAAGAAAAGTAAGATTTAGATTAGGGAAAGAGCTCAGGGAAGCGATGCATTGTGAAGAAAAGGAAAAAAGAAAGTGAAGAATATGTGAATGGGAAGAAGAAACATGGGAACATGTATAGGAAAAATGTATGAGGGGAATGTAAGATAAGAGAAGTTTGCGAGAGAACTTGTTGAGGATTCTGGGTTGGAAGGACAGAGGAAGGAATGGATGGGGGAATTGTAGGAAACTAGAGGAGCGAATAGTATACAATGGAAGAATGATTGCATAAAGGAAAAGGTTCAGGTAGAAGAGAAGTGCCAGAAAAAGGAAACGGAAGTCACATAAAAATAAGGTGGATAAAATATGCTGTTGCAAATTAAACAATTTATTCACATTAGCCCCAAGAACAATAGATTTAGAATTCAAGGTTTTCATTTAGCTTTGAATCCTAATTGAACAATGTTCTGGTCCCTTTTATCCTATTTCAAAACCATTCGGAAGACTGGAAACAAAATATAGTTTCTTGAAAATTTCGAAATAAAATATTGGAGGTAATAAAGGATCTTGAATGTTTTAAGGATAATGGAGAATATTCACAATATTCCTCAACAAAATTGAAATGTTTTTCCACATTTTGAAAAATTGAATTTAAGGTAAATATATTAAAAGATTCTAAAATAGAAATAAATTTGGACGAATAAATAACGATTCGAAATTATCAATTCAGGAAAAGTTCGAATTTCTCTCATAAATCAAAAAAAATTCTCATATCATGAATTATTATGATCTGGGACGAAGAGCTAGAAGAAATAAGACCTGGCCAAGGTTGGGAAAAGAATAGGGATTATAGGAACAAGAAAGGAGAGGCGTCGGGGTTTGTGCAAGTCGTAAACTAAGGAAGACAAGGACGAGAGAAGTGGAAGGGGAAGGTAGAGACATAAAAGTGGCATTCTGGAATGTGTCGGGAATAAAAAATAAGGA
>WSXT02248610.1:2687-15199 GCA_011762715.2 Neuroterus valhalla
TAACATGGTCGATACTGTGCCCATGACTTACCGTGAAACAGTTTCAAGTCCAGATGCAGAAAATTGGCACAGAGCAGTAAAAGAAGAAATTACTGCCCTCGGAGAAAATGATACTTGGAGTCTTGTGACATTGCCGCAAGGTAAGCGGGCGATTTGGTGCAAATGGGTTTTTTCGACAGAACCCGATTCCAGTGAAAAAGGCAACAGATATAAAGCGAGACTTGTTGGGAAAGGGTTCTCTCAGTAAGAGGAAATAGATTATTTTGGGACTTTTGCATCTCTCGTTCGCTATAAATCAATAAGGATGCTTTTGGATAACGCAGAAAAAGAAGATTTCGAAATATCAAAACTTGATGTGAAGACAGTATTTCTTAACGAAAATCTTCATGAGGATTTTTTCATGACACTACCTTGAGACTACATCAACGAAGAAAAGAGAACTTGGTCTTTAAACTAAACCGCAGTCTTTATGGTCTGAAGCAGTCCACACGTTGCTGGAATGAGGACTTGACAGATTCTTCGAAAATTTCAACTTCCAGAACATTGAAAGTGACAAGTGCGTTTTTGTGGGTGTAGTAAAAGGTTTCACAGCGTACCTGGCATTGTATGTCGACGATGGCTTAGTGATATGTAAGAGCCAAGTTGCCATTGACGAAGTTTAGCATGATTTGAAAAGCCATTCCAAAATCACAATCGGTGAAGCAAGTTAGTTTGTTGGTTTGGAAATTGAACCTGATTGTATAAAGCGTATAGTAAAAGTAAGCCAGCCTAGTTATATAGAAGAGTGATAGCTGAGTTCGGCATGGAAAATGCAAACTTGTCAAGTGTGCCAACTACATTTCATGATAAGAAAGAGTAAAGGTAAGAAATGTAAGCATGGGGCGCTGGAAGAGAGAGAAATTGAAGGAGTTCGGAGAAAAAATTAGGAATGAGAATCTCAAAGTCAAAAAAGAAGCAGAAGAAGAAGAAGAAGACGAAGAAGTAGACGAGATAATAGAAGGAATGAAGAGCTTGATTTATTAGGTAAAAGGAGGAAGCCAGAATATGAGGGGATGTTAAACGAGGAAAGACAGAAGGAAAAGGGAAGATATGAGGAAGAGAAAGAGAAAGCCGTGAAGGAGGAAAAGTTATGGGAGGTAATAAATAGGGAAATATGAAGAAGGAAGGGAGTGGATGATGTTTTAAGAATGAAAGAATGGATGGAGTACTCCAAAGGACTGTTTGAAGGAAAAGAAAGAGATGTTAGAGAAGAAGGTAATAGAGGAAGAAGGGAAATATGAAAGCGATATAAGCAGGGACAAGTGAACGAGGCAATCGAAAGGCTGAAAAGAAATTCAGCAACAGGATAGGATGGCATAGGTAATGAAGTACTTAAATATGAGGGGGGGGGGGGGGAGAGAAGCGATGTGGAGAATGCGTAAAAAATTATGGAGAGTAGAAGGATGGCCCGAACAATGAAGTACGGGATTAGTGATTCCGCTCATAGAAAAGGGAGAGGATGAATAGATAGAGGATAATAGAGGTAGAGGATTATAGAGGTATTACTCTGATGTAAGTATCTCACATAAACAGACGGGTTTTGGGGAAAGAATGGAAACAAGTGATAACATTTACGTCCTAAACTATTTAGTGAATATGAACTTGGAGCGAAAAAGAGGGACACTTGCAGCCATGTTTGTGGACTTTGAAGCAGCATTCGACCCAGTGAATAGGAGGGTATTGTGGCAGGCCATGAAAAGAAAGGGATGGAGGAGTGATTGGAAGAATAAAAGAAACATTTGTGGAGACTTTATTTAGATTGAGGATAAGAAATGAGAAAGGAGAGGAATTCCGGACAGAAGGAGGACTCAGTCAAAGTTGCACATTGAGCCTGATACTGTTAAGTATAATGCTAGCGGATTTAGAGGAAAAACTAATGAAGAAAGGGAAAGGAAGGACGATCATAGGAAGCAGTAAGATTCCCTCTTTAGCATATGGGATGATGTGGTTCTGTTTTCAGAGGACGGAAGAGGATTGAAGTTGATGTTGAGAGGGTTCAAAGAGTACGTGAGAGGAAAAAATTTGATGGTAAACGTTAGTAAGATCAAGATAATCTGCTCTAGAAATAGAAGTAAGAAGATAGAGTAGAAGTGGGAGTTTAACGGAGAAACGATTGAACTAGTGGATAAAACTTAGGATTTGGGATCAACGCAGGGGAAGGCAATGAGTTGCAAGTAAGAAAAAGGATAAGAGGGTAATTTGAGAATAAGAACATGGATGTTTGATGTGCTAGTTTGGGTAGTCGTGTGATATGCAGTAGCAAAATGGGGGGAGAGTGATCAAAAGAGAGTGGAAAGTCTTCATGAAAGATTCGTGAAGTGGGAGAGAGAAGCAACATCGCGCAAGCGTGCATAATGGAGATTAGATCTGGAGAGAAGTAAAGCAATGCAGAATGCTCAAAAAGAGAAGGAGAAAGACAGCAGATGGGGTATGAATGTGATTTTCATGAAGGGAATGTCAAATGGCAGGAAATAGAATTGAAAATGTTGGTAAGGCATGGAGAGGAAAGATTATAGGAGAATTGTCGAATCACAGTACAACAGGTAGTATGAGATAATCAAATGGCAGGGGGAACCAGACTAGTTGACAGAGTTGAAAAAGGAGAGTAAGTGGAATAGTGTGTTACGGTTAAGGATGACGTAATGGAGAGAGTGATAGCGATTAGCTGAAAAAGTTGAGTTTAAGCGTTATCCTTAAGATATTGTAAACGGTTTAGGGCACTTATGTAACTTATTTTATAGGGAAGGGAGGCCCTCAAACTCGTAAAAGGGAAGAGATTCCTACAATATACCAACAGTTTCAAATAACTTCTTATTTTCTGACATACTCGTGAATATAAGCGCACAATCTTAACATATCAGAGCGTGTAGGAGAATCAATTTGAAGTCGTTTTATTGAGCGCAGAATTTCTTTCTTTGAATTAATGGCCATGTTACTTAGTTCCAGTGAGAATCTTTTCTTTCATCATCAGTTACATGTTACTTCACTTTACTTAAGAGTCAATACGTGGCCGCCCTACTTCATGGAATAAATTTATTTTCCATATGTGCCTAAAAAGTATTTGGGCATACATTATTCTCGAAATAAACACTACTAGCACTGCACCTGTGAAAACCCTTTTGGTTACCAGTACAACTTGCGTTCGCCTGTTATTGCCAAATCTGTTGAATTGTTCCTAAAATTCTTTTATATTTTCGAAATCAAGAACCCATTATTCGCTTATACTTTTGACCAAGAGCACGAAAAAATATCACGTGATTGCTGAGTGATTATAAAGAATGTTTATCTCTTCAATGGGAATTTCTACAAAGCCAAGAGTTCTAGATTCGTCGTGAGCGCTAATTTGTTATCACAATAATAAATATCAAATATTTATTTTTCCATAGGATGATTCTGATAAGATATTAATGCACGCGACGAATGGAACTTTTAGATTCGTAGAAATTTCCATCCAACGGGTGATCATTTTTTATTGTCACTTCTCGGATCAATCAGCAATCATGGCGTATTAATTCGTGTTTCTGGTCCAGGATTAGAGGGTATTGGTGTGCTCTTGATTTCGTCAATCTCAAAGAATTCTATGAAAATTTCACAAGACTTGACGATATTATTTCAATGCAAAATTAAAAAAAAATGATAGTGCTGCAAAGACCTTGGACTTTAGAGCTAAATATTGCACATGGGAAGAAATTTTAGGACGGACCACTTTCCAAAAGCCGACAAATAGGAAAGTTAATATATCATTCAAAAAAATATAAACAATATTTTTAAATCTGCTTAAAAGAAACATAATAAATTTTCTCTGAAAAGTGGACTTACAATGATAATATTATGATGACGTAACTAGGAATATAAATGTGAGGTGCAAATATTGAAATGCCTGAACATAAATAGATTTTGCATTGGTTGCGGATTCGAACAGCAGTAAAAATATTATTACACATTTTCAAGCATAGAATTATGATTGATCGGAAAGATTTCGAGGTTATTATTGTGCTCTTGGATTGTGTTTCCAAATATGTCTATGTCGTCGATATAAACGAAGCAATGTTTTCCAATGAGGCCGTGGAATGCTCTGTCCATCATTCTCTGGAATGTGGCAGGAGCATTTCTTAAGCCAAAGGGCATCCGATTATATTCAAAGTGTCCTAGTTTTGTATACAATAAAAATGTGTGACTTGCGGACGCTCTTATCTACGCGCGAGAACAGGCTGCCCGCGAAGTAAAACAATCATAGTTTTGTATTCTTTGAATCAAAATAATAAGCATCTAGGAAACATTTGTTTTCCTCTTGAACAACTTCTCCCTGGAACTATTAGCTTCCTCCAAATTTAGCGCCCTGAGCGCTGAAAAGTATTGATGTCCAATTTTCGCGAAGTGATAGAGAAAAATCATCAGCTTCTTTTGATATAACCTTTCGATATTTCATCCTGTACAGTTACTCTAAGAACATTGTTCAGTCTAATCCTTGTTAATTTTCTTACGAAGATCATAAAATTAAGAGACTGAGCGTGCGCAGGAATTGTTAGTAAGAAGTTCAGTTCTGGATTTTTGAGAAAACGGTTTTTTTCCCTTTATTTCACAAAATACAACAGCTGCAATTTGGCCAAAGAAGATAGGATGCGATAATTAATTTTCACCTTGAATTTATGTTCCAAAATTGGAATTATAAACATTTTCCACAAGCTCACAGGAGCCAATGGAACGGAGCGTTAGAATTCTTTAACCAATTATCGCAAGTGACCCTTCAATTTTTACAAGGCTAACAAAATTCGAATAAATTTATTCAAAAAGGCAGATACTACGAAAATCCAAAGACTTGTAATCAAATTACAAGCTATTTCAAGGTTAAGTGGAGGCCTTGATGTCTCGTAGAGAGAGCGAACTTGCGAGGGAAAATTATCAGTGATAAAAGGTTGGTTTTCTGAAAAGATTGTTTACCCAAAGTTATCTGAGCGGATGCTGTATTTGCATGAATGTGGTGCTGATGAAGTTGATTCTGATGTCCACTGCAGATGATCCCTTATTTCAGAAAACATATGTTGCGAAAGAAGTCTGTCCTCAAGATAACTATGTTCTGCCGTTATAGTTAATGAATCACCCTGTTGAATACCAATGCTGGTGGTGTGTGGAAATGTTATGGAATTTCTGGGAGCTGGTGCACGAGGTAAACTTCTTTGTGTTGATGAAGAAGGTTTGTTACCTTGAAGTAATGAACGAAGACCACGTGGGACAAATTTTACGCGAGGCCCATTTGTTAGGGGTGGTGGACGAACATTATTATCTTCTTCTTCCATTTGTGCACTTATTGCTGAAAGAGCAAAATAAAGACTCAGAAGATTCTCGTCTTTTGGAAAATTCGATGGTCGTATTATTGAAAATTTGATTCCTTAGTCAATGTTTTTCAATTACACGTATATTCCAGCAAAACAAAAATGAATCTATTGTCATCTTATAGGAATTTCCCAGGTTAGTTATTGTGATAATTAAATTCTTGGGACCTGAGCACCATAATATCAGGTGGAAACTATCATATCATATTTAGAATTTTCTTTCAATTAAATAAATGTTATTTTGTTCTGTTGAAAATTCTCAATGTGTCAGTTATTCATTCATTGACGGCTACCCTTTGGTTCTAGTTGAACAAAATGTATGTAAGATAGTAATCGGTTATTCTCTGCATGGTCTTTAGTATGAAGAATATATGAAAAAAAGCTAACATGTGATAACTCTCATTATCACTTATATTATATTAAATTACACTTACGAATGGTATTGAGGAAAACAACTAATGTGAATAATAGAGCACCGATAACGGTCTTCATTTTCTTAAGATACTGCCACTGATAGGGAAGTGAAATCGTTGACAATCAAAGGTTAATAAATTATTCACAACTGTATATACTTAAAGTACCTAGATGCGAAGATAAGATTCAAAGGGAGGAAATTCACAAGGTCTAATGTTATATGTATAAGGATTATGAGGTGTCACTTCTGGACTTTGAAATGATGTAGCTTAGCAGAAAAAGCACAGAATATTCTCTATGAAGATATATCGAATCTTAGATTTCCCGAAACAAATTTATGTATTATCAAGTATATGATCACGATAATAATCCCAAAAAAATTTATAAAGCGCTATTGAATTCCGATACATAGGACAATGCTGATATTAGGTCCGCTGCTCAAAAACCTGTAATTTCAACATCTTTTTTCACAAGCAAACGTGATCGAGATCTTTTCTTGGGAATAAATTGTCAGTATTGCACCCTATAATGGCCCCGAGTAAATGATAATGAAGACTGAATGCTAATTAATCCATAAAAGCTTGATCTAAAATCTGTGCGATGCGCAAGGCACATTCTCATTGCAAGCCTTGCGCGTGGCTCGCTTTGCTCGCAAGTTTGGGTACGCCTAGGGCGTGCGTCTTAGTCGGAGAGCTAGCTACATAAAACAGCATCAATAAGGTACACGAGGTTTGAGCATGTCATCCGAGTGCCCGAAGTTAGTACATCATCAAACGCCATTCCAACCATTTTCTTTTGTTGTTTTGTTGGACACGCCACCCCGGCTTCAAACCATTTTCTTTGGTTGTTTGTTGGGCACGCCACCTCGGCTCCAACCACCTGAATTGTTCTTTATCTTGTTGGGCACGCCACCTCGGCTCCAACCATTTTCTTTTGTTTTGTTGGGCACGCAACCTCGGCTCCAACCATCGGGATTGTTTTATTTTATTTTTTATTTTGTTGGACACGCCACCCCGGTTCCAACCATTTTCTTTGTTTATTTGTTGGGCAGGCCACCTCGGCTCCAACCATTGTTTTGTTGAGCACGCCACCTCGGCTTCAACCATTATTTTGTTGGGCACGCCACCTCGGCTCCAACCATTGCCTTGTTAATTTCGTTGGGCATGCCACCCCGGCTCCAACCAATGAGTTTATTTTAGATGTGCCAGGGAACACACCAAGTGATACTGAAGATTTCAATTCGATCGCGGTTCGACACTGATAGACTGATTTCGAGACTGATGTATTTACAGTGCCACTTCTACGGCCTTTTTACATATGATTTTAATTAGGCTTCCTTAGACTAAGGAGAACAAGACTGCGTCCGAGCAAAGAATTCTTCATCAAACGCGAATCCTATGTAACGAATATTACTGTGATAGAATGTGATACTTCGGAAGTTAATTTTTAATCCATGACTTCGTATTTATTATTAAACCTGAGTTGCTGATAACCTTGTTTGATTCAATCTGCGCATACTTGTCCTGGGTCAACATTTTCTAACTTTAAATATAAGCTTTAGAATTAAAGTTCTTTCTCTCTCTCGAACTCTTACATTGGCGCCCGAACAGGGACCCAGCGCCAGGACAGATTGGACCGAATCAACACGAAAATGACGCGAGGTAGCCCGTCAAAACGCACCCAAAGGGGGAACGCGCAATCCCTAACGGAGAATCGCGAATCCGATCAGGAAGTCGCGGGAAGAACTACCGCCGGTGAGATCCAGGGGCAAGGGGGCCATCACCACCTTCACCAATCGCGTTTCAAGATTACGCCTTGCCAACCATTTATGGGTCCCTAGGAGCAATCCCGAGAAGTTCTAGGCCAGAAAGGCGCCAGTCGCTGAGGGAAGAAATTGAACTAGCTTCAAGGGAAGCATCCAAGAATGGATGGGTTTGAAAGAAGACTCAACGCAGTGGCTACTGACTTACAAGGAGAAATTGAGGATGTTCAAGCTAGAACGTTCGATGAAACTACCAACCAAGTTAGCTCGCTAAGGAGGATGAATGAAATTCGTTTTCAGATCGTTGAGGGAGGAATTGAGGATATCTCCGAGCAGGTTACGACCACAAATGAACGGGCTCCAGACTCGGTTAACGAGCATGTCAGACGAAACTCCCAAGGCACACATATAGGTTATCACGCACCGAACCAGCATAGTCAAATATTCCAGCCCTTTGAACCAGAACTGCAGAACTACTCAAGCGGAAGGGACAACAACGAGTGTCTAAGGATAACCCCAAAGTTACCAATCTTCATCGAAGGATTGTCGGCAATCAAATTCCTAGAAGAATTGAAAGATTTCTGGGCAGCAGTCAAGCCTAATAGAGTGCAAAACGCCTTCATGATCGGAAGTTGTCTAAGGGGAACAGCCAAGGATTGGTAGGATCTAATTAAAGGAGATGATGATGACCTGAGAGAATTTTGCCAGATTTTTTAAACAAAGGTATTGGAATGAGACAACTCAACATGGGATAAAATCAAAGCTGGAGATTGGTTACTATTTACAATCATCTGAAGTGTCTATGGCCTCGTATATTATAAAGATGTTTAGGGATGTCAAGGGTCTTAATCCTCCAATCCCAGGATACGAAATTGTAATAAAGCTAGCAAGACATTTCAGTGAGGAAATTAGAATGGCTATTCTGGGAAGGCCCATTACTATCCTACATGGACTGTCGGAGTTATTGGAGAAATACGATAAGTTAGGGCCATTAAACAATAGGAAACCGGAGAATCCAAAATTTAAGCAAGGGTACGAAAGTTGGCGAAACGAACCTAGCAATCTCGGGACAAACATTCTAAACAATCGGAATTATGTGGGAAGGGAAAGATTCCGGACAAGGGAGGACAACTGGAGGAAAACAGAGAGGAACTTCCGAGACCCACAATCAAGGGAAGTAAGGTCCTTGGAAATTCAGGAGAGCAGTCCTGGAGAATACGACCTCACAGGTCCAGAAGAAACTACCGGTATGATTCAGGAAAACTTCTAACGTCTGTGTCTCCAGATTGGATAGACATGCCGACAGCCACAGACAAAACAACTATCACATTACGGCATGTTAACACCCTGAACTACAACCCACGAGAAGAGCTGTTGGGAGAAGAATGCGTGGAGGCAACGAGACAATATGGCTGTCCCATGGCAACCATTACTATCCAGGATATACCAACTAAATCCCTTGATGATAGTGGAAGCCAGATATCGTGCATCTCTGAGAATTTCTACGAAGAGAGTATAAGTACCTTTCAGAAATGTCCAACGCTTCCGATTGTCGGAGTATCGGTCGTGGGTGCTACAGGAGGAAGACCAGTAAGATTGCGCAAGCAGATCTTCTTTAACATAAATTTCACAGATATCGAACATCAATGTGCTTCGCTGGTAGTACCTCAACTTTATTAACCGTGTATTCTTGGAGTTGATGTTCTAGAACCCCTGGGTGGGATCGTCAACCTAAGAGAAGATACCTTGATCCTGCAGCAGCATGATCAAGAAGTTACTCTAAACACACAAGAGGAAATGATTAATAACTCTCCTATGAGGGAGGTGCACCAAATCGCACTCGACCACGACGGGACTAATTCCAAAGAAGAACTACAAATAGCAGATGTGGTAATGAGGATAAATGAAAATGTCTACACACCTCCAGAATATAAATTTAGGTACAAGGATCTGGTCTGGAAATACCGTGATATTCCCTGCAAAGGCCAGGTAGCATCTCGTGCTACCAAGATCAACCAAAAGTAAAGGATACTAAACTGCCTCACGACCATTCTTACCAGGCCTCAAAAAATCACCAAAAATAGGCTGATGAGGGAGTACTGGAGCTGGAAAACTTTCCGGCGATGTTTACAACAACCGTTAGATTTCAAGAAGTCTCCTTAGCAGGAACCTTCCCGAAAAGGAGGCAGATGTAACGGTGGCGATCTACTGGAAGGGGTAGCCAGCCAGGCCGTCTCCACGAAGGACTAGACCTATAGGTAGTGACAACGGTAGCACGAGAGGTACAGTATAGATATACCTATATGCATACAGGCAGTACGAGCAAGCCATGTGTCATGCCGGTAGTACCACTAGTCTGCCGGCAGACCACACAGGACTCTCTCTCTTGCTACCAAGGAAGGCGGTCAAGCGTATAAGAAGCCGTGCAAACGGAGACCTAACCAGATGGGGTGAGCGACCCGACAAGCGTTCCAGCGGTCCTTCCAAGGTTCATCTCCACCATCCGGCCTGGGTTTGAAGAACTCTCTTGGAACAAGGAAACCATGGTAAGAAACCTTTTGAAGACAGTGTACGATACCCAAGCTGCTGTCGCCTAAATAATAAGAGTAACCTGGGTACGCCACCTCGGCTCTAGGAAAAGAATGTTTTTTGTTGGGCACGCCATCTCGGCTCTAACCACCTGAATTATTTTTCTGTTCTGTTGGGCACGCCACCTCGGCTCTAACCACTGCTCCGTTTATTTTGTTGGGCACGCCACCTAGGATCCAACCATCTGAATTGTTTTTTTTTGTTTTGTTGGGCACGCCACCTCGGCTCCAACCACCTGAATTGTTCTTTATTTTGTTGGGCACGCCACCTCGGCTCCAACCATCGGAATTGTTTTATTTTATTTTATTTTTTATTTTGTTGGCACGCTACCTCGGCTCCAACCATCTGAATTGTTCTTTATTTTGTTGGGCACGCTACCCCGGCTGCAACCATTTTCTTCTGTCGTCTTGTTGGACACGCCACCCCGGCTCCAACCATTTTCTTTGGTTATTTGTTGGGCACGCCACCTCGGCTCCAACCATTGTTTTGTTGGGAACGCCACCTCGGCTCGAACCATTATTTTGTTGGGCACGCCACTTCGGCTCCAACCATTGCCTTGTTAATTTCGTTAGGCACGCTACCCCGGCTCCAAGCAATGGATTTATCTAAGATGTGCCAGGGAACACACCAAGTGATACTAAAGATTTCAAACCGATCGATATTTGACACTGATAGACTGATTTTGAGACTGATGTATTAACCGTGCCACTTCTACGGCCTTTTCACATATGATTGTAATTAGGCTTACTTAGACTAAGGAGAACAGGACTGTGTCCGAGCGAACAATCCTTCATCAAACGCGAATCCTATGTAACGAATATTACTGTGATAGAATGTGATACTTCGCAAGTTCATTGTAAATCCATGAATTCGCATTTATTAATAAACCTTAGTTGCTGATAACCTTGTTTGATTCAATCTGCGCATACCTGTCCTGGGTCACCATTTTCTAACAACTGTGAACAACTACTCTTAATCAATCTTCTCTCTTGGCCTTAGTAATTTTTTCAAAAATTGTAATATTTTATTTTTTAGTTATATTTTGAGGGTCCAAAAAGACAGGTCAAGTTCGTTAACTAGCTATTTTGGACGCAAAATCGAAGGGGAGATTTCTTGTAGCACCCGAAAAGTGGAACAATTTATCCTAATCATTTTTTCTATAAAAACAAAATTGTCAGAGTTGTGGCAGTTTTAAAATTCTAAAACGTAAACAGAAATGATCAATGAATGACAAGGTCGTTAATACAACTTTTTGAACTTCCTCGGAAAATCCACATTTCTAATTTTATCGCACAAAAAAAATGAAAAAATTGCAGTTTAAGAACAAGATTGTTCTTTGAAAGAAAATCTACGAATTGTTGTTTAATTTGTTTCTCATGAGATGCATAGTTTTAGTATTAATTATTGATGAATAAAAGTCAAGTTTTCAGCAAAATTAAAGAAGATACAAAGAAAAGTTTGGAAAAAACTGGTCTTTCTTGATGGGATGCAAGGTTTTTGTTTTAATTAAAATCATATTAATGTTAGAAATTATATAGACTAACTCAATTTTTTAAAAAACAAAACGAGACACACGATGAGAATGTATTCGTTAGAGCCAGAGATGCTTTAACAAAAGAGAATTCACAAGCATCAAATACAGCAGCCGACATTCTACTTTTAAGTTTCAAAAGCTCTATACATAATTGTAGGGAAGTACAAAGACCGAGCGCGTAGTGCGAGGTCAATTCAAAACCGATCGCAAAGCGCAAGATTGGAAAGACGCGCGCCCCAGGCGCACTCAAACTTATCCTATCGAAAAGTGAATTATAACAAATTTGTAGATCTTTTTTTGATGCACAATTTTTGTTCATACATATTTTCCTGCACCTTGCATAGTATGATCAAAAAATAAAATGACCTAAATTTGAATTTCCTATTTCTTGAGTTGTCAAGGTCATCTTGTAGGGCTCCTGAGAAGAAACATTTTTCTCTATGTAACTTCTTTTCATATCTTGCGTTGTTTGGCTAAAAATTCTCATTTTTGTTTACATTTTTGAATTTTGAAAATACGAAAACTCTGACAATTTTTTTTTCATTAAAAAACATCATGGAGACGAATCGATCTACTTATTACTTACTACAGAAAGCCGTTCTTATAATTTTAATGTCTTGACAAACATGGTCTCTAATATTTCCAAAATGCCCTAACTTCTTGAATTGTTATCAGAAATAGCTAGCACTCGAGCTCGTTCTTCCGTTTCTGACACTGAAAGAGTGTACCAAAGGCCAATCAAAGGGATACATTTTTTCAGAAGTTATCGTGCCTACGGACATCCATCCATACATACATACATACATACATACATACATACATACATACATACATACATACA
>WSXT02248621.1:0-15199 GCA_011762715.2 Neuroterus valhalla
CCCACGCGGTAGGGGAGCGGTACGCTCTTGCCTGGGCGGCCCCGGGGGGGTGTCGCGGCTTGGTTCCTGAAAAGTTTCGGCCTAAATCGCGTTATAAATTTTCATGATTCGTGGCTGACTGTCTTAGATTTTCTGGTATTAATTTTTTTTTTTTTCCGGCTGGAATTTCCCAATCTCTTATCATGAGGTTCGTATTTTGGTTTTGTCCAGTCGTACGTTTTTTTAATTAGTCGTAATGCTTGATCCCGGATGTGTTTTTCGACTTGCTTAAGTCTTATGAATCATTGCGATTTTGGATTTTCTGTGACTCAATAACCATTTTAATTCATATATTTCCTGTTAGCCGTTTGAATATTGGTTAGCACTGTGGAGAAAAAATATCCAAATGATTGCACTAATATCCAATAATCATAGAGAATTTGCATGGAATGGGAGTCTTCATGATGGATGTGATGTCAGTTATACGGGCAGCCCTTGCCAGTGATTGATGATTTAGGATTTTTTCAAATTACGTGTCACATTAATTTTTTAGTTGCATTGATACTTAGAGTCAACATTTATTGACCCTTCAAATGTTAACAATTTGAAGTGCATGAAGGAAGAAGGTTATTCCTAAGAAAACTTTTCATGGCTTCCAAAAGCTTATGTTGAGAGTTCTAGTCTCAACAAAAATGGAATAATTTGCAAATTATGGGCGCCAGATGTAACTAAAAAGTATGAAGTACCTATTTCGATATTTCATATTTCTAATTTTCTCCGCGGCTACTTGAAATCATTCATGAATTCTTGGCGCAGTCATAATCAAAATGTATGAAGAAAATTGCTTTCATTATTATGGATTCTACCGGATATACTTTGCAATTCATGGAATAATTTGCAAATTATGGGCGCCATTTGTATGTAAAAAGTATGAAGTACCTAATTTGATATTTTGCATTTCTAATCTTCTCTGCGCTTCATGAAATAATTCACAAATTATGGGTGCCATTTGCAACTAAAAAAATGTAGTACAAATTTTTAAATTTTACATTTCTAATCTACTCCGCGATTTCTTGGAATAATTCATGAATTTTGGGCGCCAGCTATAATCAAAATGTATGAAGGAAATCGCATTTCCTACCATAGATTTTCCATGTGCATGAAACGATTCGCAAATTATGAGCGCCGTTTGTAATTAAGAAGTATGAGGTACCTATTGCGATATTTTATGTTTCTAATCTTCTTCGTGGTTAATTAAAATATTTATGAATTTCGGGCGCAAGTTGTAATCAAAAGTGTGAAGGAAATGGCATTTATTTTCATGGATTCTACCGAATAGATTTTCCATACGCATGACATAATTCGCAAATTATGGGCGCCATTTGTAACTAAGAAGTATGAAGTAACTATTTTCATATTTTATGTTGCTAATCTTCTTCTTGGCTAATCAAAATATTTCATGAATTTCGGGCGCCAGTTGTAATCAAAAGTGTGAAGGAAATGGCATTTATTTTTATGGATTCTACCGAATAGATTTTCCATACGCATGACATAATTCGCAAATTATGGGCGCCATTTGTAACTAAGAAGTATGAAGTAACTATTTTCATATTTTATGTTGCTAATCTTCTTCTTGGCTAATCAAAATATTTCATGAATTTCGGGCGCCAGTTGTAATCAAAAGTGTGAAGGAAATGGCATTTATTTTTATGGATTCTACCGAATAGATTTTCCATACGCATGAAATAGTTCGCAAATTATGGGCGCCATTTGTAACTAAGAAGTATGAAGTACCTATTTTGATATTTTGTGTTTCTAATATTCTCTGCTCTTCTTGAAATAATTTCCTCATTTTGGGCGCCAGTTATTATTTAAATGTTTGAAGGAAATTGCATTCAACTCCATGTATTTTACGGGATAGATTTTATATATGCATGAAATAATTCGCAAATTATGGGCGCCATTCG
Source organism: Neuroterus valhalla (assembly GCA_011762715.2). Classification (NCBI taxonomy): domain Eukaryota; kingdom Metazoa; phylum Arthropoda; class Insecta; order Hymenoptera; family Cynipidae; genus Neuroterus; species Neuroterus valhalla. The sequence goes on from WSXT02248621.1 coordinate 1,947, forward strand.
TAACTAAAAAGTATGAAGTACCTACAGTGAACTTCCACTTAAGTTGACCGCGCGAAAACGTAAACATTCAGTGAAGTTGACTCAAGGTGGGGAGTCACGAGTCCCCACCATCAAGGATAATATCCCCCTCTCTGCAGCTTCCTCTCTCTCGATCCGTGGTTTCTCTTTCTCACCGTATTTGTGGTGGGGGACTGTTTACTCAACCTATGTGAACATTCCCAGTCAACTTATCCGAAAGTCAATTTAAGTGAAGGTCAACTTAAGTGGAAGTTCACTGTATTCTGATATTTTACGTTCCTGATCTTCTCCACGGCTAATTAGAATAAATTATGAATTTCGGACTCCAGTTATAACCAAAATGTATGAAGGAAATTGCATTTATTTTTTATGGATTACACCCGATAGATTTTCTATTTGAACTGGAATAATTCGCAAATTATGGGCGCCAGATCTAACTAAAAAGTATGAGGTAATTTTTTGAATTATTTGCGTTTCTTATCTTTTCCCCGGTTAATTGAAATAATTCGTGAATTTTGGGCGCCAGCTAGTACCAGAATGTATGAAGGACAATTAATTCCTCTTCGTGGATTTTGATATTTCACGGATAGATTTTCCATATGCGTGGAATACTTCGCAAATTATGGGCGCCAGTTATTATCAAAATGTATGAAGGAAGATGCATTTAGCTTCATGTATTTTACCGAATAGACTTTTTTTATGCATGAAATAATTAGCCAATCATGGGCGCCAGATCTTTCTTGAAAGTATTGACGAACTCAGAGCGCCAGCTTTAACCAAAATGTATGAAAGACATTGCGTTCTATTCCTTGGATTTTACCAGATAGATTTTTCATATGCGTGGAGAATCTCCTCCGCGGCTAATTGTAGTAATTCATGAATTTTGGGCGCCAGTTGTTACCAAAATGTATGATGTATTCTTTTTATTTACTTTAATTTCATCGGATAGACTTTCCGTATTTGGAAATTTGGAGTTCCCTTTTTGGCTGGTCGTTGAACCTTGGAGTTTTCCTATAGTGAGTCTGCCAAAATTGGTGCTAGTGGAGCCACTCCTAAATATACGCTAATTCCGGTGCCAGTACAAATTCAAAAGAAATAATCCAATAATTCACCACATTATAACATGTAAAAATTCGTAAATTATGGGCGCCATTTGTAATTAAAAAGTATGAAGTGCCTGTTTTCATATTTTACGTTTTTAATCTTCTCCGCGGCTGGTTAAAGTAATTCATGAAATTCGGGTGCCAGTTGTAATCAAAAGTATAAAGGAAATTGCATTCATTTTCATGGATTTTCCTGGATAGATTTTTCATATGCATGAAATAATTCGCGGCAAATTATGGGCGCCAGTTATTGTCAAATTGTATGAAGAAAATTGCTTTCATTATCATGGATTCTACCGGATAGATTTTCCAATTCATTGAATAATTCGCAAATTATGGGCGCCATTTGTAATTAAAAAGTATGAAGTACCTATCTTGATATTTTGCGTTTCTTATCTTCTCTGCTCTTCTTGAAATAATTCCCTTATTTTGGGCGCCAGTTATTATTTAAATGTATGAAGCAAATTGCATTTTTTTCTCATTTATTCTGCGGGATAGATTCTCCATATTCATGAAATAATTCACAAATTATGGGTGCCATTTGTATCTAAAAAGTATGTAGTATCAATTTTGATATTTTACATTTCTAATCTTCTCCGCGGCTTCTTGGAGTAATTCATGAATTTCGGGCGCCAGCTATAATCAAATTGTATGAAGGAAATCGCATTTACTTCCATAGATTTTCCATGTGCATGAAACAATTCGCAAATTATGGGCGCCATTTGTAATTAAAAAGTATGAAGTACCTATTTTGATATTTTATATTTCTAATCTTCTTCTTCGCTAATTAAAATATTTCATGAATTTCGGGCGGAAGTTGCATCTAGCTTCATGTGTATTACCGAATAGACTTTTCATATGCATGAAATAATTTTCAAATCATGGGCGCCAGATCTTTCTTAAAAGTATTCACGAACTCAGAGCGCCAGCTATAACCAAACTTTATGAAAGACATTGCGTTCTATTTCTTAGATTATATGAGATAGATTTTTCATATGCGTGGAGAATCTCCTCCGCGGCTAATTTTAGTAATTCATGAATTTTGAGCGCCAGTTGTTACCAAAATGTATGAAGTATTTTTTTCATTTACTTGTATTTTCGGATAGGCTTTCCATATGCATAAAATAATTCGCAAGTTATGGGCGCCAGATCTAACTAAAAAGTATGAGGTAATTTTTTCAATAATTTGCGTTTCTTAACTTTTCCCCGGTTAATTGAAATAATTCGTGAAATTTGGGCGCCAGCTATTACCAAAATGTAGGAAGGACAATTAATTCCTCTTCGTGGATTTTGATATTTCACGGATAGATTTTCCATATGCGTGGAATACTTCGCAAATTATGGGCGCCAGTTATTATCAAAATGTATGAAGGAAGTTGCATCTAGCTTCATGTATTTTATCGAATAGACTTTCCGTATTCATGAAATAATTTGCAAATTGTGACACCAGATCTAACTTACAAGTATGAGGTAATTTTTTCAATAATTTGCTTTTCTTATCTTTTCACCAGTTAATTGAAATAATTCATGAATTTCGGGCGCCAGCTTTTACCAAAGTGTATGAAGACCAATTAATTCTTCTTCGTGGATTTTAATATTTTACGGATAGATTTTCCATATGTGTGGAATAATTCAGAAATTATGGGCGCCAGATCTACCTCAAAAGTATGAATCGCCTATTTTAATATTTTACGTATCTAATCTTCTCAGCAGCTGATTGAAGTAATTCATGCATTTTGGGCGCCAGTTGTTATCACAATGTATGAAGGATTGTTTTTGTTTTCATGTATTTTACCGAATAGACTTTCCAAATGCATGAAGTAATTTCCAATCATTTGCGTTTCTTATCTTTCCCCGGGCAATTGAATTAATTCTCGAATTTTGGGCGCCAGCTATTACCAAAATGTATGAAGTCCTCTTCGTGGATTGTGATATTTTACATTCCTAATCTTCTCCGCGGCTTCTTAAAATAATTCATAAATTTTGGGCGCCAGTTATAAACAAAATGTATGAAGGAAGTTGAAATTTTTTTTATGGATAATAATTATAATTAACAAAAAGAAACGTGCGCGTCAGATCTAACTAGGAACTGTGAAATAACTTCTTCGATATTTTACGTTCATATCTCTTCTCCGTTGAATTGAAATAATTCACAAATATTGGGCGCCAGCTATAATCAAAATGTATGAAAGACAATTCATTCCTTTCAGTTGTAATAATTAGTTACATATGTTGATTACTAGTCCAAAGTAAATTTATTATGTGAGAAGAGAATTCTCTCTAATCATTCATATAAGTTTTTCATATTTTGACTGTTCGTCGACAGTCCTCTTCAGAAATTTACAAATTGGATCATGGATAGCCTGATTTATCTTGGAGAAGGTGTAGCAGTTAATTACAAACATTTAGAAGACTCCGTCTGCTCGCGAGACTTGGTTAGAATAATACAAACAAAAAATTAAATGGAGACAATAAACATAACATGTAGTATTAAGTCGTCCAGCAGACGGGCAATTCATTCCTTTTCGTGGACTTAACCAGATAGATTGTTCATATTATTGAAATTATTCGAAAGTATATGGGCGACAGATGTAACTGAAATCTATGAAATAACTATTTTTACATTTTACATGAAAAATGTTAATTTATTTCCTGTGTTCTGGTTCCGAATTTCCTTAAGCAATTTATTAAAAGATGAAGAGCTTTTTGGTAAAGTGGTCAGTTTTATTTTTGAAATTTTTAACGTTTCACCCTTCGACAAAGGGCCTCCTCAGAACATGTACTAGGAATAGCAGTATTCTCGTCAATGAATCAAGTCACAAAGAAGGTTACTTAGTTTACTCCAGTCTCTTATCGAGTATTTCCTCATTTTCAATACTTTGAAAGAATCATTCTGTGTGGTTAGCTTGTTCCATAGTTGTGTTCTCTTCCAACCATGTATTAATATTAGCCGATGTAAAAGTGCTCCCTTGAGCAATGTTATCAGAAGTGGTCTCTAGCACAGACTTTCGCGATATTCTCAGAATGGTGCATATCACCAAGCCTTTCAACAAGTGTGCCAAGGGCATTGGATAAAATGGAATATTAAATAATATTCAATTTACCCTTTACTTTAGACGAAAACTTGGTGCAGAAAGTTGCGTTTTTGGGGGTTGCTTATGGATGAAAAAAACTGACGGAGCAATAAACTGAAGTCAAAAATTCTGATTTGAAACATCAAAAATGAATTTTTAACCAAATATTTTGAGTGTAACCGAAAAATAAATAAATTCCATTTCAAAAAACTTGTGTTTGAGAATCCGAGAAAAACATGCGGCGGTTCTTATCTATTTGGTTGAAAATTCATCTGTTTTGGTTAAGAATCAAACTTTATGGTTAGAAATGTTTTTTCGTCCTGGTTACCTGGAACTTGAGTTCACAGTCCACAGTCTACACTCAGCTCGTTGTTTCTCATCTAACTATCTTCAAAATAAAACTGGTTTCTGTTTTTGGTTTAAATATACGGACATCCGTCAACATAAAACTCAGTGCAGTATAATGGTTCGTAGAATTTTCGAATCTCGCAAAAAATTTTACACAAATCTAATGCCTTCTCTTTTGAGAATTTAATAAATTCCGTGATCAAGGAAATAACAAAATAAATGTACAGATATTTGCTATGTTCATGTCTCATATGAGTCCAATCAATTATTAATTGGCGCAAAGTTTAAATTGATCTTCCCATTTTAATCATCCAGTTTCCAAGATCTCGTTTCTCGGATAAATTCCCTTCCTTATCATAAAATATACAAAAATTCTTTCTTCATCCGAATGAAAAACTGCTACCCAATGAAAATGGAAAAGGTTTTTGACAAGTTTTTGTTAAATATTGATGTTGTTTATTTTATAAGAGGGGAGGTTTTTTCATCTTAAAAAATGAACTAAACTCCAATTTTGCATTTTTGCTCTGTTGTACTCACCTACTGATCCGCATTAGTAGTAGTTGAACATGTAAATTTTTGCCAAAATATATAGTTTTATATTCTCATTTGCGACCATTTTGTCCTATTTTATGTAATGCTTGTTAGGTTTGTCATCAGTTTTGTTGATCATGCATTTTGTAAAGAATGTATAAATAAAGTATTTTTAAATACAAAATTCATCGTTTTTTTTTTACGGAGAATTTTTGAACTCATTCCGATCACCTAGAGAGGTTTTCCTCTCCACCTCCCCTCATTCCGTTCCTTATCATTTTGTCAGTTAGGAAAATCTTGAGTTGAAAATCATATGTCGTTGATTAAAATTTAAACACGAAGTTCAGTAAAAACGCCAGATTCTCGCATTTTTAGATATTTATATGTGATTTTGCACTATAAGCTAATTTTAACTGGTTGTGGAAAATTGCTTTACTTCTAGTCTCTAAAGTTTTCATCTTTTCATGAACACTTGCTTACCTGTGTCGCTGAAAGTTTAAATATAGATGTAGTTATTTTGACGATCGATAATAAAATGAGCGTAACGTACAAGATTTAGAAAAAGTGTACAAAACTTGCAAGAAAATCATTAGGTGATATCAATTCAACTATCAATAATTGAATAAATTCAAAACTTCATATCATTACTTTTATTATTGACATTCTCTGCTTACTGATCCTAAATTGTCTGTTTGACGTGTGTATTATGTGTTTACAGGGCGCGATTGATCTGATACAACGGATCGGAGCGCTTTCTGTTGGCAAAGCAAAAAGAAATCTCATGCTTGAAAATGATATTTAGCTTCTAAGATTTGACTTCTTTAACTGTCAACTATCATGCACACAAGGTATGGAGAAATAAAATATGAATCTCCGTCAAAAGTACAAGGAATCGTTCCTCCGTCGTTGTTAAAATGTAATTAGGAAAATCTTCAACACATTGCATCACATTTACTCTATGAACGAACACTCTGAAAATATTTACTTTTACCATGAAACGTGGTCTTTGAATGAATTTTTGTTAAAAAGATCGTTGTACGTTTTGAAAAGTATTTCTGTGATTTAGTGATTTAATAGCATTCTCAACAGGAAAAACAAATACATCTGCACTAGGAAAGGTGGCCTCTGGCAGCAATGGTAATAACTGCAAAAATTGTTATCTCTTCCTTTTCTACTCATCGCTTAATTTTTCCAAGGAATCGATAATTTCGATTCAATAGTGTGATACCTAAGTTTTAATTTTTTTACAAGAATTGTGCCGTTCATAATAATAGTCCAGAATCTTTTGGTAATAGATAGTGCTAATGTATCCAATATCACAAGCGAGCAAATCGAACAAAGTATCTTTCTCATTTCCTTCATAGTATTCTATTTTGGAAACAAAAATGTACCTCTTATGAACAAAGTCAGTATAAAGTGCATATCGTAAAGTCGTGTGAATTGTACGGTCAAGATTTTGGAAATAAAGTATTGTGTCTGATTTGAACTCTTGATTTCTTCAACTCCTTCCCCCTGTATGTTTTCTTATGCATGCGTTCATATTGCCTTTCTCTGTACCTTGTGTTGCCTTTTCTTTTTCTTCTTTCAAATAGAAAAAGTCGAATTATTTATTTGATGTTTTTATGTTCAATAACTTTCAGAATGTAGACATCAAAAAGCTATTTATTTAATTTCCTTTTTTTTATGCCTTGGTTCTTGAAATAAATTTATGATCCTCAGCTCAGCATCTCACCAGAAAGCTCTTGTCTAACGTAACGAGGCCACGAGATGAGTATGGATTTTTCCACCACACGGAATTTGTGCACCACAACTATCTCAAAATGAAACAATTCCTGCATGATTTGAACAAGAATTATCCAAACATTACGAGACTTTACAGTATAGGTCAATCGGTCCAAGGGCGAGAACTGTACGTGATGGAAGTAACGACAAATCCTGGCAAACATAACGCCAGCAAACCCGAGATGAAGTACATCGGAAACATGCATGGAAACGAAGTAGTTGGAAGGGAAGTTCTTTTACTGCTGTTGAAGTATCTTTGCGAGAATGATAAGAGCGACGAAAGAGTTACTCGAATATTGGATACCGTTAGACTGCACGTGATGCCTAGCATGAATCCAGACGGATACGAAATTTCCCATGTTGGTGATATTGACGGGGTAGAGGGCAGAGAAAATGCGAATCATATTGACCTTAATCGGGATTTTCCCGATCAGTATATAACCAAAGATGTACGTAAAATCAATTTTTGTAACATCACGTGCCTTCTGAAGGCGCATGTGAAAACTACTCTGAGAGAAATCTGTCTTAACGTTAGGGTGTTTACAGATTTGAATCTTTTATAGAATAATGAAGGGCCCAAATCTATCTCTAAAGTGCGATCAAAGCGCCCTTTCATAACACGCACTCATTGGATGACAAAATTTATATATTCCTGGCAGAATTTGCGGATGAGAATTTACTTCAAAAAATGTGTCGTGGATCAATCCGAAGAAAATTCTTAATTATTCTCAATCCGAACCTCATCTTCAGATTGATTCTGAATATATACGAGGCTCATTCTGAAATATCTTTCAACCCATATCATTTTACATATAATCCGGAATCACCTTAAAATTTCTTTCAGTCTATGAACCCCCAATCTTGATAAATCTAAAGCTGTTCCGTACAGATTTTCTGATCCTTTTCAATCCATACGTTAACAACAAATTCAGTCCGATCCAACTTTTTAAGTCTTTGCAACTCGTCAGTTTAATTACTTTAACCCTAATAAACTAAAAACCACCTTTCAATCCTTTTTGAATTACCACGCGCCTAAATAGAATAAAACTAGGGCTCATCCGGAAAAAAGTTTCAATCTGAAACTAATCTAAATCCACCATTCAATGATTTGAGATCTGTGCCCTGAATCCGAATAAATTCGGGACCCTCAGGATCCGTACATCAAAAGCAAATTGAATTTAAAGCATTTCTGAATCTACCTACAATTCTTTTCATTTCGTGCGTGCATCTGGAATTAATCCAGCGCCCATCCAGAAAGGCGTTTGAATACCACCCAATCCGCAAACCAAAACTGAATCGAATCCGTAAGTGCCCAATTCCAATAAATTTGACCGGGAATTTACTTGACTCAACCTAGACTATTAAAAATTCTACCGAACAAATACGAGAAATGACCGCCTTCTTATAAATCAGAAAGATATCTTATTATTTGATTTGAAGAATATAACGCTCCTTTAATCTGATTTTCAAAATATTCAAATATATCTATACGTCATGAGAGGGGGAATTTCTTCTTTTTCCATTATAAGAAAAGCGTTTTGCAAATTTGTTGATCTGTGAGATTTGTTTAGCTGACTCAAATTTGATAATCGAATTGATGATATCCCAAACCTACAGAAATAATAATAATCTTCATTTTTTCGAAAAAATGTGTTTATCACGTTTTATCTGCTTTTCCTTATTTATCTTAATTGGGACAGCGAATTTCAGAAAATAATTATAGTTTTTCTTTTAGGGCAAGGAGTTTCAGTGAAGAAGTATAATTTCACTTGGTACAGGGCATTTTTTACATGGATCGTGAACTTTTTAAACTAATTATAATTCTGATTTAGAAGAGAGGAATTTTAATAAATAAAGTACTTTAAGCCGTCTTTGGAATAGAAGTAGTATTCCGAAGAAGAAATATTTCTGAATTATGATAGGAAACTTGCATAAATTGTTCATTGCAAATTCATCCTTTTTTAATTAAAAAATCAACTACTTGTTTAAAATTTAAACTTGTGTGTTGAGAGCTAAATTTTTGTGCTTAAGTTGCATATTTCTATTCAAAATTCACCCCTGGTTGAGATTGTAACTACTTTGTTAAAAATCAGTTCATATTTTTTTGGTGGAAATTCAAGTATTTAGTTGAACGTTGATTTTTAAATTTGGGAATTAAACTATTTCTTTGAGGATGAATTTCGTGGAAAATTTGCATTTTCTGTAGAAAATGAATCGTTATGGTCAAAAATTCATCTTTCTGCTTAAAATACATCTATTCAGTTGAACATTCATCATTATACCTGAAAATTTATCAGTTTGGTTAAAAATCATTTGCTTAAACTGAAAATTCAACTGTTTCATTTTTATTGAAAAATTGATTCTTTTCTAGTTCGAAATTCGACATTTCGGTGAAAATTCGTTTTTTAAAATTAAAAATTCAGTTGTCTCGTTGAAACTTCACATATTTTTTTGAATAATCGATTTTTTTATAGAAAATTATCTTTCTCTTCGGAAGTTAATATTCTTCTTCAAAAATTTTTCTCTACGGTTAACAATTCAAGTTAGACAGTCAAACATATACCATTTTAGTCGAACATTCATCTCGTTGAAAATTCTTATGTTCGGTGTAAAATTAATTTTTCAAGCCAAAAATGGTACTATTTCATTTGTGTTAAAAGTTAAATGTTCATCATTTCAGTTGGACATTCGTCTTTCTGGTTTAAAATTTAACTACTTCAGGTAACAATTTACAATTTCATTTGTTCTTCGTCATTTTGTGCATAAATGTAATAATTTGTTTGACAGTTTTTATTGTTTGTTGAAAGATAGTTTCTTATTATTATAGGTAATTTTTTTAACTGAAAATTTAACTTATTCAGATTAAAAATTCCATAGTTTCTTCTAAGAATCTGATTGTTTAGTTAAACATTTTTTTCAATTTAAAATTTGAGTAATCGAATTTGCATTTAATAATCTTGTTTAGTAAAAGTTAATTTATCTGTTTGAAAACTCAACTCGGTAAGTTAAAGATTATTTTTTTTAGTATAAAACACTTATGCTTGGTTTAAAATTGATTTCTTAAACTAAAAATGTTACTGTTCCATTTTTGTTCGAGAATGATTATTTTTTTACTTTGAAATTCGACTTTTTTGTTACAACATTATATTTTATACAAACATCGCATTTTATTATTCCTAACCAGTCTAATCTAAATAATTTTCTTATTGAAAATTATTTATTCAAAATCATATTTTATCTTAGAAAATGATTCTTTCTATTTGTAAATTAATCTTCTTGTTTGAATATTCACCTTCCTGGTTGGAAATTTACGTGCTCCAGTTAAATATTTATCTTTTTGTTGTTTTTTTTTGTTTTTGTTGAAAATTAGATTATTCTTTTTAAAATTGATTCATTTTGCAATGTTTCATCTGTTGTGTTGGAGGGTGTTCAGAATGAACGTCATGAATGAAAATAAATGTTTGCGTTTTGCGACAAATATAAATATGTTACTCCTAGTTGACCGGGAAAATTGAAAAACTTGACCGGGAAGAACCGGGAAATGACCGGTAATTTGAAATCGTCCGCTGAATCGTCACCCTGATCCAAAAGACATTTCAGTCTTTCTCCATCTGAACCCACCTTTCATTTCAATAATTTTGAATCGGTGCACCTAATCCCAATAAATTCGGGGCTCATCCGAAAGAACTTTCCAGCCATAGGCATTCTATAAACCAACACGAAATTCAATCTATCAGCGCCAAATCCCAATCAATCTAGGGCTCATCGAAAAACGTTTCAGTCTCGCTATCTTAACGCCCAAGCCGAATGAAATCGATGTTAAACTGAAAAAAAAAGTTTCACCCTTCTCAATTAAAAGTTACCATAAATTACCAAAAATGTGCAAAATGTATATCGTAAATGACAAAGATTGAAAATTTTCGTTAACTTATGGTAAGTCCGACTATATCTGCTATTATTTTTGTTGTTGCAAATATTTGCAAAAGTTGCAACGTTTTGCCGCATTCGCAGCGTCATTCGAAGATAGATTAGGTCCTTCTTCTGTTTAATTTATTCACTTCCAGCTATAAATTATATAAATGTGATGAGAATATTATTATTCAGCACAACGTGAGACAAGAACCAGAAACGAAAGCAGTAATGAAGTGGATATCCGAAATCCCATTTGTCCTGTCCGCCAACCTTCATGGTGGTGCTTTAGTCGCAAATTACCCATACGACGATTATCCCATGGGAGTTGATAGTGGCGTTAACTTGAGTCCAGACAATGAGGTGTTCAGGATGATATCTTTAGTTTACTCTAAAGCTCACCCTCGGATGCACATTGGTCGTCCCTGTCCTCCTGTCCCTGGAACATCAGGAAGGGGCGTCCTCCAAGATTCATTTAAAGATGGTGTCACAAATGGTGCTGCTTGGTATTCTGTACCTGGAGGAATGCAGGATTATAACTATCTCAAGAGCAATGCCTTCGAAATAACGCTGGAGTTGGGATGTACTAAATTCCCGACTGCGGATAAATTACCCCAGTTTTGGTTGGAAAATAGAGAATCACTTTTGGCCTTCATTGAATTGGTAAGTATGGAATGTACTGCGTATATTCAAATTAAAGTCCAAGCATTCTATCAATTTTACAGTCTAGAAAAGGTGTCCACGGATTAGTTCATTCTTCAATTGGTGGAAAAATTTCACACGCGAGCATCTCCGTAAAAGGGATCGATCATGTCATTTATTCAGCGGAGGATGGTGACTACTGGCGAATTTTGATTCCAGGAACTTATGATATTACAGCCTCTGCTCCTGGATATGAACCTGAGACCCGAACTGTTACAGTTCCTGCGGATTCCTCGGGACTTCCTGGGGGAGTCACACTTGACTTTACTCTGATGCGAGATGATTCCTCTCACTGGTAGGATTTTTCATACCTTCTTCTACAGCCCTCCTCTACTGTAAATTATAGGAATTTGATATCTTAAGGTCTTCTGCTCACGACTTCCGTCTGATGGCAAACTTGGGAGTGGGATATCTCAAAAATAATGAACTGAGTGCAAGACTTAAGCAATTGGAACTTCGTCACGAAAATGTCGCTGAATTTAGAGTGAATGATTCTGCAATAACTACGGCTATACATTTACTGAAATTAACGGAAAACGTAAGAAATTGAATAAGTCTTATCTATTATTTACTTTAAAATGATCAATTAAGCATCTGCCGGTTCATTTTGCTATTCTTTCAAATATCTACGATTCGATTGGCCGATTCAATAGTTTCAATCACTTATAATGTTACACTGTTGAATATTGGAAGCTCAAATTTAAAATGTTTTTCATTCTGAGTTTGTCCAATTTTGAAGCCTCTGAATTTGTATAATATTGATGTCTTGACTTTGAAATGGCTCAATTTTTAGTTTTGAAAACGCTTCAGAGTTGTTCCGCATTAGATTTTGTTAATTCGAAAATTCTTTTTCTAATACTTCAAATTATAAATTGTTCATTTTCGAAGTTTGTAATTAAAAAATTGTCATATGTTTCGAATCGACGTAAAATTCTTTTCCGAGTCTCGAGTAGCCACTCTGGATACTAGTCTCCATGACACTGCAAGTAAGTTATTTGGTCTTAGGTTGGTTCTCCGGAAGAAAACAAACTACATATCGGATTAGTTGGTGGTTTATTCGCTACCCAACCAGCTGGAAGAGAAATTTGGCTACGGATAGCGACTCACATTTTGAAGGGCTATGACCTAGGTGAACCGCCCATTAAAAAACTCTTGACCAACGCAGTCTTGCACTTTTTACCCGGCGTCGATCCAGGATTTGAAAAAGTACCAGAAACTTGCAATTCTGAACTTCATGACGAAGTGGGCCAGAATCTTGTGGCGAATGAAAACGGGACAGTTGAAGAGGATTCAATTTCTACGCCTTTTAAAAAACTATTAAAGACTGAAAAATTAGATGCCTTAGTTCTCCTTGGTGGCGGCTCTTCTGAAGTTGGGTGAGCATAGTTTCAAGTTCAAAGAAAAATGTATAACATGTTTTTAAGCAGAATCCCTTACATTTTTTATATTCGTTATTAGGTACACGGATGATGACCTTGGAGTTTACGAAACTCTTTCTAACAAATTTAAAGACTCTGTGGCTCCGAAAATATGTGAAGAGAAGAGTAACGGACTCGCTCTTGCCAGAGAATATATCAAAACGAAGTTTAATATTCCTGTGGTAAGTTAGTTTTTATGAAATTAAAATAAATTCTCCTCTAGAATATTCAGCAATTGAACTTCAATTCCAAATTAGGGGCTGTTCATAAACTACGTTACTAATTTTGGTATTCTTTATCCCCCCCCCCCCCCCCCCCCCCCGATCACTGTAAACAAAAAAATACAAAAAAAAAAAAAAATAGACAAA
>WSXT02248642.1:0-15199 GCA_011762715.2 Neuroterus valhalla
AAAAATTCAAACAAATAAATTTTCACATACAAGTATGAGTTTTCCGATTCGAATAAGTTAGGTTTCCAGTTGAAAAATATACTTATAACAAAAGAAAACTATCTTCCAACAACAAAAAAACTTTCTTTCGAACAAACTGTTACGTTTTTTAACAAAATGAGGAATATTTAAATAAAATTGTGAATGCTGAACTGCAACTGAAATAATGAAACTTTGACTAGAATAGTTGAATTCTTGGCCAAAAATTGATTTTTAACCAAGGAATACTAAAATTTTAATTAATTAAAAAATTTAAAACTAGAGTAAACTAGATAAATTTCCGACTGAAATCTAACAAATTTAACTGTTTTACTTGAATGTTGAACCGTGAAGAAGAATTTTTGAACAAGAAAATTAACTTTCGAACAAAAAGATGGAGATAAATGTATGAAGATAAATCTCCATACAAATTGTTGAATTTTGAACCGAAGAAAAAAAAGTTTTCCAGTTTAAAAAAATCATTCAAATTTTCAGTTAGAGAAATTAACTTTGAATGAAACGGATGAATTTTTAGGTAAATCGAACTATTTTCAACTGGAATAGATGTATTTTATGCGAAAAAGATAATTTTTAAACACGATTTAATGTAGAAGGAAGTATTTTCAACAAAATATTTCAATTTTCGGATAAAAACAGTTAATTTCTCAAGCTATAAAACCTAATTTGCAACGAAATGGTTCAATTATCAATATTCAAAACTACAAAAACAAAAAAAGTTGTATTTTTAACCAAAAAGTTTAATTTTCAACCAAGGCGATAAATCTTCAACAAACAAAATGAGTTTTTTATTTGAGAAGTTTCAATTTTATTGAAGAAGTAGAATTTCCAATTAAAAGAATATCAAATTCTAACGAAAATATAATAGTAAATATTTCAACCAAGAAAACAGTTTAATTTGGGATCGAAAACAATCGAATTTAACCAAAAAGATAAATCTTAAACTGGATAATATTTATTTCTAATCAGAAAGGATGGAATCTGAATAAAAAGATATAATTCAGAATGAGATAATACCACCTAAAATTTTATTTTGTAAAAGTTGATTCATTTTTTGGAAAATAATCCCCCCACCCCCCCTCCTCTAGAAAATGAACCTTCTTGGTATTTCGGGGAATAGATTTATCCTTTGTGGTTGGACTAGATTTTTTTCTTTTTTAGTGGATAAATTGTTTTTCTATTGCAATTTCATACTTTCGTGGTTATGAGAAAATTCAATTATCTATTTTTTTTCTTTTCAATAAAACTAAATTATTTTGTTTATAACTTGAATAATTCTTGTTTGGTCTGTTATGTAGAAATTTCTAACAGATTCCTGCAGGAGACTGGTGCCCTCCTCAGTGTGCAACTTAACCAATAAGAATAGTAGAGAATATATATGAGAACATCAAACATTAACCCTCAGTTTCAGGTTATCCCTGAAGAAGTGAACTGCAATGTTCACGAAACGTTGGCAATATTCGTTATTTTGCGCATGAATGAATCCCGAAACACTATCATCATTAAAATAGATCATCGTGGGAGCGATTACCCTAAAACAGAGTTGTCCAACGCTCGAGCAACGGTGTAAATAACTGTCACTCGTCAATCCCTTCTCTTGACACCTTTGATGCGTTCATGCGGTGAGCGGGATGTGGAAAGGGGTCCTCGGCGACCGGGCTGTGTGACATTGCGTGCAAGTAGGCGTGGTCAGGTGTAGTCAGACGAAGCCCGTGGCGAAACGAGAAGAGAATTTTCGATGAAACGCTCGGAGAAGGGGAAGAAAAGAGAAGCGCACCAACCTTGCGTTGGACACCCCTGCCCTAAAATTATATTACTTCAGTAACATACTTCACAGACAAAGTCGAAATCAATTTTGACGGTCTCTTCAGCTTCGACACTCTATAAGCGACATTTCGAACTTTGTTTTGTCCAGCCGCCAATTCCAAAAATATCAACATAAAGATTCTAGGGATAAAAAACTAGAATGTCCCAAAATAGCCCTTGTTAAATCCTAATGAACACTTGGCAAATCAACTTGGTTGAACCAACAGTATTGAATTTCCAAAGTACTGCAGCTAATTCGATCTAGAATCAGAGTCAACTCAAACATTTCACAACTATTTTATTTTCCTCGGAAGCGTTTCTCCACTTTCTGACAGAACTAACTTGTTCTGATACCATTCGCATCTACGACGATGAGGCAACCTGATTACCAAGAAGAGCAAACCTCGCTTTCTTTGGCAAGAGATTTCACACACTTCGACAGTGCAATTTATTCGAACCCAGAAGAATTTTTTTCACCTATAGGAACGATCGTATCGGTACCGTGGCGCGACACGGGTTTGTGCGTTTCCACGGCAAATCGCGACTCCTCAGTAGATTAATGGACCAAGTTTTACGCTCGTGCGGGTCGCCTACGCGGGACCCAAAGTTCACTATCATTCAGACCTGGTGCGTTCGTTCTAGACTCAAGAATCTAAAGACGGATTAGGACTAGATATGCGTCAACCAGTTCCAGTGAATCTCACCAACCAAATCTCAATTCCCTTTTGACAACAGGCCTGAAAACAGGTCTGCCGACAATCCTTGCAATACTTTCTCGATTTATTTTTATTTAACGATTTATAAATTGGAATTCCAGAGGGGGAACCAGGTGGAGGGTGCAGTTGCGTGCTGTTGGCTGTTGGCCTGTTGGCGGGAGACTGGTGTCCTCCCGCGTATTCAACTCAACCAAATATGACTCTAAACGAGTTACGCTTACCCCGTAAGGGATTATGGCTTAGGCCTAATAGTACAAAAGAAAAAAGATAAATATTTAATTTGAGCACTTAATTTTTCAACCATGAAAGTGGATATTCAAACAGAAGAATTAATTTTCAAATAGGAAGAATAATTTTCAAAGAAAGAATACAATGTTCCAACATAAAAAGTCGAATTTCGAACTCAAAAAATAAAATTACCCAACCAAAAATGGAACAGTAACATTTTTAGTTTGAAAAGCCCGTTTCAAACCAAGCATACTTCTTTTATACTAAAACAAAGAATCTTCAACTGAGGGAGTTGAGTTTTCCGAACCGATAAAATAACTTTTACTTGAAAGAGATAAATTGTAAACGAAAATGTGAATATTCAAATTTTAAATTGAAAAAATGGATGTTTAACTAAACAAATGCATTTTTAACAAAAACTATAGAATTTTCGACTGGGATATGGTAAATTTTCAGTAATAAAAATTACTTATAACAGAAAAAAACTAACTTTCAGCAAACGAAAAAAAACTTTAAAACAAATTATTACATTTTTACACAAAATGATGAAGAATCAAATCAAATTGTAAATGTTTAATAAGTAGAACCTTTAACTAGAATAGTTCTATTTTCAACAAAAATTTGATTTTAAACCAAAAAATACAATTTTTCAACCGATTGTTTGAAATTTGAACTAAAAAATAAAAATATTTTCAAATAGGAATGGAATAGTGACATTTTTGGTTCCAAAAATCAATTTTAAACCAAACATAAGAGTTTCCAACCTGATGAATGTTCGACTAAAATGAAAAATGTTTGAGTGTATGACTTGAATTGTTAACCGTAAAGAAGAATTTTTGAAGACGAATATTAACTTCCGAAGGGAAAGATAATTTCCAACCAAAAAATCGATTTTTCAACAAATATGTTGAGTTTCCACGAAATAATTGAGTTTTTCAAGTCAAAAAAACAAATTTTCACCGAATTGTCGAATTTCGAACTAGAAAAGATCAATTTTCAACGAAAAATGAAATAATTGAATTTTCAGTTGAAGTAATTGATTTTCAAGTACAAATGTATTTTATGCAAAGAGATACATTTTTATCATAAAGAATAAATTTCTACGAAGTATTTAAATTCTCAGAGAAACAGTTTAATTTTTAAATTCAAAAATCAATTTTCAATTTAATACTTGAATTTCAACCAGAAAAAGATGGATTGATTTTTGAAAAACTAGTTGCAATGCAAAAAAAACTTTCAAACAAATTATTGCATTTTTACAACAAAATGATGGAGAATCAAATGAAATTGTAAATGTTTAACTGAAGCAGTTGAATTTTAAACCAGAAAGACGAATTTTCGACTGAAATGATGAACCTTTAACTAGAATAGTTCAATTTTTGACAAAAACTTGATTTTAAACCAAAAAAAACATTTTTTCAACAAATTGCTTGAAATTTGAACTATGAAAATAAAAATATTTTCAAACAAAACTTAAATAGGGACATTTTTGGTTTAAAAAATTAACTTTTAAACCAAACAAAAGAGTTTCCAAGCTGATGGGTGTTCGACTAAAATGAAAAATGTTTGAGTGTATAACTTGAATTGTTAACCGTAAAGAAGAATTTTTAAAGAAGAATATTAACTTCCGAAGGAAAAGATGATTTCCTTCCAGAAAACTGGGTTTTCAACCAATACGTAAAGCTTCGACGAAATAATTGAATTTTCAATTTAAAAAGGCAAATTTTCACCAAATTGTCGCATTCTGAACTAGAAAAGATCAATTTTCTACGAAAAATAAATAGTTGGATTTTCAGTTGAAGTAGTTGATTTTCAATCAAACTGATGAATTTTCAGGTGTAATAATGAATATTCAACAGGAATTGATGTATTTCAAGCAAAAAGTTTAGTTTTTAACCATAAAGATTAATTTTCTACGAAAGTGGCAAATTTTCCACGAAGATGTTTAACTAAAAAAAAGATTTTTAACTGAAAAATACTTATAACGAAAAAAAAAATTACTCCAAAAAAAATTTTCTTCCAACAAACAAAAAAACTGTCAAACAAATTATTACATTTATACACAATGTGATGGAGAAGCCAATGAAGTTGTAGAAGTTTAACTGACGCAGTTGATTTTTAAATCAGAAAGACGGATTTTCAACTGAAATGATGAACATTTAACTAGAATAGTCCAATTCTTGACCAAAAATAATTTCCAACCAAAAAATACAATTTTTCGACAAAATGGTTGAAATTCGAACCATAACAATGAAAATTTTCAAACAAAAATGGAATGGTGACATTTTTGGCTTAGGAAAAAAACCCAACAAAAGAACTTTTAACTAAATTATTGTTCGACTTAAATAAAAATTACTTGACTGAATAACTTGAATTGTTAACCGCAAGGCAGAATGTTTGAAGAAGAATATTAACTTCCGAAGAAAAAAATAATTTTCCACAAAAAATCAATTATTCAACAAAATATGTGAAATTTCAACCAAATAATTGAATTTCCGATTTAAAATGACACAATTTCATCGATATGTCGGATTTTGAACTAGAAAAGATGAATTTTCCATAAAAATGAAACAGTTGAATTTTCAGTTGAAGTAATTGACTCTCAACCAAACTGATGAATTTTCAGGTATAATAATGAATCTTCAAGTAAATAGATGTATTTCAACCAAAAAGATGAATTTTTTACCATAAAGATTAATTTTCTACAAAAATGGCAAATTTCCCACGAAGTACATAAATTCTCAAAGAAACAGTTCAATTTTCAAATCCAAAAATCAATTTATAACTAAATACTTGAATTTTCCGCAGAAAAAGATCGATTAATTTCAAGAAAGTAGTTAGAATTTTAACCAGAGATGGATTTTGAATCGAAATATTGCAGTTTTAACAAAAAAAATCGATTTCCAACAAAAAACATTAAATTTGAAACAATTAGTTGATTTTTTAACTAAAAAAGGATAAATTTGCAATGAACAATGTAAACAAGTTCCCTATCATAATTCAGAAATATTTCTTCTTCGGAATACTACTTCTACTCGAAAGACTGCTTGAAGTACTTTCTTTTTCAAAAATTAGGAAGAGGCAACTTTTAAATTGTGCCAAATTTTGGATTACAGGAAAGATTTTTAAAATTCCTCTCTTCTGAATCCAAATTAAAATTAGTTTACAAAATTCCTTTTCCATGTAAAAAATTTCATCCACCAAGTGAAATTAGACTGCACCGCTGAAACTCCCTTCCCTCAAATAAAAACTATCATTATTTTCTGAAATTCTCTGTCCCAAAACAGATTAATGAGGGGAGAAACAAATAAAACGTGATAAATACATTTTTTTGAACAATTTTGATAATAATTCTTCCTGTATGTTTGATTCATAAAAATAAAGCGGTATTTCCCGAATTTTTTTGGTAGAATTTTCGATAGCCTAGATTGAGTCAAGTAAATTCCCGGTATTTCAATTGAATTTCCGGTTAAGTCGCCACCCTGCAAATGGAGCAATTGTTCCGCTCCCTTCATGCTTCAGTTTGAACATGACAACGCCTCCCTCATATTTGGAGTTCTCAAGTGGAACGTCACGATCGAAATATTGTCAGGTGCCAAGTGACGATAATTAATTATTAATCGACTGATACTAAAGAAATAATAATCTATTGAGGAAAATTGAAAACCTGATCTATTTTTAAGAATTCCTTCAGCGGTCGCAATGAAAACAATTTCAATTGCATTTTCCTAATCAGATAACAGAATAAGAGTGACCTAATCCGATTAGAGTTTAATCTCAGATTTCTAGCGATTCCCAAGACTTTCTTCTTTGATTACTCTGATTTTCTTGATTGCCAGCTTCTTTATGGAGTTTGCACTTGTATATTGTAGACGTGAAGTTTATATATTATAGGAGAAGAAAGAGTTAAGAAGAGAGACACACACCTACGGGTCGATGAATGTCGGCCCGGTGGTGAAGCGGTGCGAAAAGTGCATGGGATATAATGAGGATACAATTTACTCCTAATAAGAAGATACGCATCATATTTTACGAGCAAACCACCTCGCTTGCGCACCATGTATGGGGCGAGTATTCCATGGCATAACCAGTTGCGTTCTGTACAGTCGGGACCATTAAAAGGCGTTAGGTCGGCCTAACGAGGGCGGATTCCCTCTCAATTAGAGAGCCATCAAAAACTCAACCTTTGGAATCTTTTCGTTTTTCACACCTATCATCAAATCTCTCAAAACCGAGGCGTAAACTACTGGCTATTTTGATAAAGACAAGAATTCATGAAAACTGCTGCAAAGTCCCACAGTGCTTCGAGAATGGATTCTCAACCGAGATTCACTGTTCCTTTTTCTTTCCTATTACTCACTATAGCAGGGGTGTCCAACGCAAGTCTGGCGCGCTTCTCCTTTTTTCCCCTTCTCCGAGCACTTCTTCGAGAATTCTCTTCTCGTTTGCCCTTTCCACATCGCGCTCACCGCATGAACGCATTCAAGGTTGTAAGAGAGGGGATTTACGAGTGACAGTTATT
The DNA here is from genome assembly GCA_011762715.2 of Neuroterus valhalla. NCBI lineage: Eukaryota > Metazoa > Arthropoda > Insecta > Hymenoptera > Cynipidae > Neuroterus > Neuroterus valhalla. Next base: position 7,309 of record WSXT02248642.1, read on the forward strand.
TACACCGTTGCTCACGCGTTGGACACCTCTGCACTATAGTAATGAATTATTCAGGAAAGAAGAAAAAATGTAAGTATTATGCTTCCAATGGATTGAAAACAATGCAAATAAAGTTTGATTGTTAAAAATTAATTCGCCAGAAATGGCGATCAGGATTTGGGAGGGTCCTGCATAGTTTTGCACATTTCTGACCGGGCGCTGAACGAAATAAATAGAGGGCCGAACCAGGTGTCCAGGCTCTAACTAGAAAGACTATGTGTATCTTACGCAATTAATATTTAATAAACATTGAAGAAGTAAATGGATAAAATTTACTGGTTGGATAGACATATACATATATACATAAAATATTGTGTTTTCAACAAGACAGACGGATTTTCAACCAGAAGAGATGGAATTTATACCGATAGAAATGGATTTTTGACGCAAATAGACAAATTTCCACCCAAATAGTTCAATTTTCGAATAAAAAAGATCAATTTTCAACTGAGAACTTTGATCTCAAACCAAAAGAGATCAATTATCAACGAAAAAATGTTCTAGTTGAACTTAACAAAAAAGGATAATTTCTAACGAATAAGGCTGATCCTACACCATCACAGATTGATTGTTAACCAAAAATTTGCAATTTCAACTATAATAGATGGAGATTCTACCAAAAAATATACACTTTCAAACCAAAATAATGAATTCTCTAAGAAATGGATTGTTAACCAAAAACGATTTTTCAGTACAGAAGCAAATAAAATTTAACCAAAAAATATAAATTTTTGAATCAAGAAGACTGATTATTACAGAATAGTCGAATTTTCAAACCGGGATGATTGAAACAGATCAAGAATTGCAAAATAAGTTAATTTTGAAAAAAATACTCAAATTTCCCACGAAAAAATATCATTTTTTACAAAAATTGGAACAGTTAAACTTACATTTAAAAAAATCGATTTGCGATAAAAAAATGTATTTCTAACAAAATAATTCATCTTTCAACCAAAGTGATGAATTTCCAAATACATCATGAATCTTCAACTGGAACAGTTTAAATTGCAAACCAAGAATTTCCATTTAAAATGATAAATATTCAATAAGAGCACTTCAATTTCCAACCATGATGGTGAATATTCAAACGAGGAGAATAATTGTCGAATAGAAAGATTAATTTTCTACCAAAAAATACAATGTTTTGACAAAATAGTTCAATTTTGAAATGAAAAAATCATTGTTTTCAAATGAAAACGGAACAAAAACATTTTTATTTTGAGAACCCAATTTCATACCAAACATAAGAGTTTTTAACTAAAACAAAGAATCATCAACTGGAAGAGTTGAATTCTCAAAAAGATGAATTAATTTTTAGTAAAAAAGATAAATGATTGTAAACCAGAATTTTAGTACTTAAATTTTGGAATCTAACCAAACAAATTGATTTTTAACTGCAACTATGGAATTTCAATTGGAGTAAGTTAAATTTTCAGTACCAAAAAAATTAGATATAACAAAGAAAGTTACCTTGTTTAAAAAAGAACTAGCTTTCAAACAAATCGATTCTCAATCAAAATAATGAATCTTTAAATATGATTGTAAATGCTTAACTGTAGCAGTTAAATTTTAAACCAGAAAGAGGAGTTTTAATCTGAAATGATGAACCCTCCACTAGAATGGTTGAAATTTTCACCAAAGTTTAATTTTGAGCCATAAAATAAAATTTTCAACAAAATGGTTGAATTTTGCACTATAAAGATAATAATAATTAATTATAATAAAAATAATGAATAATTCTCAACCAAAAATAGAATAGTTACATTTTTGGCTTAAAAATCAATTTTGAACCAAACGTAAGAATTTTCAACCAGATGAATTTTCGACTGATATGGAAAATATTCAACTGCTGAACTTGGATTGTTAACCGTAAAGAAGAATTTTCGAAAAAGAAAAGTAACTTCAGAAGAAAAAGATATTTTCATACCAAAAAATCTATTTTTTCAATAAAATATGTGAACTTTCAGCGAAATAATTTAATTTTCAATTCAAACAGAAAGATAACTGTCTGAGAGATAATTTTATACCAAAAATCAATTTTTCAACAAAATATATGAATTTTCAACGAACTAATTAATCGATACGCAAAGACACATTTTCATCCTGATATTTGAATTTTGAACTAGAAAAGATCATTTTTGACAAAGGATGAAGCAGTTGAATTTCCAGTCAGAGAAAATAATTTTCAACCAAACTGATGGATTCTTAGGTAAAATGATGAATCTTTAACTGGAATAAATGTATTTTATGTGAAAAAGGTGAATTTTCAACCATAAAGATTAATTTTCTACAAATGAGGCGAATTTTCAACAAAGGAAATAAATTCTCAAAGAAATAGTTTAATTTCCAAATTCAAAAATCATGAGGGTTAGATTGTAAAGCAGCTGTAAGCTGTACCTCGCCCTTAAAGTTGATTTTAGGATCCACCTTATATCTTTTTTGTACATTTTGTTTCTTGGTTAGCAACTTAATAAAATTGACTATTACTATTATCAACATTATTATTATTATTTTTATTATTATTATTAATGTTCAACTTAGAACTCGAATCTTCACTAAAAACATATGAATTGATTTTTAACAAAGTAGTTACATTTGTACACAAAAAAAAGAATATCGCTGCGCGTTTAAAAATGTTCAATTTACTGGTTTTCTTATTCATCTTAGATTATTCGCAGGATAATGAATCTTCTCCAAAAATTTTTGTAGAAAAGAATGATAGAATTGAAAAAAAATCTTAGGAATTCACAAGGATTAAAAATAATTATAAACAATAAAAAAGAATTCAAGATGAAGTTGAGAGAATTAAAAACGATTGATTACAATTACTTACGATTTGGACGACCTTACTCGAAGTTTCAAAAAAGAAGCAAGATTAGAATTTTGAATTAAATCAATTAAATTAAATTCTTAATTATTCTATAGATCAAAATTTAAAGCATTCGATATGCAAGGATTAAAAATGAGAAAAATTTAACGATCAACAGTTTGAAGTTAGTACATTTCAAATGTAAACAATAACGAAAAAATTATTCTACATAGGTGTATAATTGATGTACAAAAATTGGAGATTCTGCAATGATTCTCCACAACAACAAAAATCATTTTAGAGTGCAATATATGTGGTTTCTATAAAATAATTTTTATAAAAACATAATATGCTCATTTTTTAACTAGAAACACATAATTTCATGCACTTAAAAATTAATAAATTGCAAAGATAAGGAGCTTGTTCTTTTTATTCTGAATTTTCCAACAACAGTCCACCCATAAACTATAAGAGTATTTGAACGAGCAGAAAACTGACCATGTTTGAAAATCAGGTCGATTTTAATAAATTTCTGAGTACATGATTCCTAGCGTTTCGATACGATTCAGTGAAGCAGAACCTATTTAAAAAATTTAATTGACTCATTTTACTCTATTGAATACTTTTGAATAGCTTTGTCACTGATAAACAATTGCAGTTGTGAACTTTCATTATATCTCGTGATAATGACTCAAGTGTTCACTATAAGAATGGCAAGACAGGAAAAGATTCTGAGCAAGGAATCCCGTGGGAATTAATTCTAATTGTCCATAAAATGTATTCTCTACTTCTCTGTTACTAAAAGCAAAATCGTGTTACGCACTCAAAAGAGTGAGGTAGTTGAAGATTGAGGAACTATGTAAACCAGAAAAGCGAAAGGGTTCATGTTTTTACTTGATCAGACACATATTGGATCATAAACTCTTGCTCAGATGAAAGTCATAATTACGAAGTCGAGGATAGAATATTCCTTTTTTTAATGTTGAAGAAGTGAAATTTGAATAGCTCAAAAATGTTGGGCCTGGAAAATTGATTGATTCAAGTAGAAAAGAAATAATTATTTGAATGTTGAAAGAGCTTCAAACTGAAAGATTTCTTGTTGAAATCATAATCACTTTGGAGAATATTGAAATTTTGTTCAAAACTTGAAGCGAATACATTAAATCTCACATTATTCCATTTGATTCGAAGTGAATAAATAGAATAGTCTAATACGATCAATAATTAAATAAATTTCCGGTTATAGCTGAGCGATTCTGAGTTTGAAGCCTCCAGTATTCAAGAAATTGAAGTTTCTTTATTCGATTTAGAAGCAATATACTCAGATTTTTCTAATACAATATTTGGATAAAAATAGATTTCTATTGTTAAGCTAAGTTAAATATTTTTCAAAATATTTAAGTTGATACTTCTAAGGATTCTCCAAATTTATTGAATGAGCAATCAAAATTTGAAAATCAGAGTTAGAAATGGGAAAAATTGAACAATTAAATTTGGACTGTTAAAAATTAATACTTTATATGTTGAACTACTTTGGCGTATGAAGTTCAATAATTTTGTTATGTGAATCTTTTAGAAATACAGTATTCCTGTGAAGATTGTCCCATCTTGTGAATCTTCGCAGTAGCAGTGTATTCCATTTAAATTTGAATCCTTTGTATAATTGTATTTTTCCAAATGAAAATTAAATTGTTTTCCAATCAAATTCAAATTGTCCAGACTTATGCGAATTGAAAATTAAAGCCTCTCAATACTGCAGCGATATGTGTTCAAAATCGAAAAGCATCAGATTGAAATGCTAAAATGAAGAAACTTTACATTTAAAAGCGCTTTAAGTAGTACAATTCCTAATTGAAGTAACAAAAACTGTCCGGAAAAAATATTCAGAGGTGGCGCAAGTCCCATGAAGTTAACACATATTTCCCATAAGAAAAACAGACGTTTTTATAAATTTTATTTAGAATTTTCGATATTGGGTGAATCGAGTTCGAAAATTCACCATTTCTCTTCACAATTAGTCACAGAATGCGAATAAAATATTCCTTTCAAATGTCACCCCCCTAAAACTGTTTTATAGGGTCCCAAAAAAACCTATATAAGTGAAAAAACGGGGTTTTCGAGTTTTTGTCGCTGATTATGATTTTTTTGCGCTTTTTTAACGCAGATTGTGTCGAATACATGAAATACTGCTTTATACTGATAATAAGATGTTTCTTTAAATTGTTTGAACAATCTATTATTGTGTTTAGAAACTTACTCTTAGAAAAGGGTTAGAAAGTCAAGGTTTTTTCTGGATTTTCAGCTTATTTTCAACGTTTCAGTTGGAGCAAGGTAATAAACAATTGAAGTTAACGAAAATAATTGGTTGAAACAATTGGTTATTAATTCTAACAATATTCTCTTCGAATAATGCTGCAAAGTTGCGGTTTTTCCTGAAATGTTCAACTTATTAACACTTTTCAATTAGATTAAAGTAATAATTATTTCATGTTAAAAAATTATTGTGCAAACAATTTATCATCATTGCTAATAATATTTTCTTTGCCTAATGATAGAAACTTGCGTTTTTTTTTTTGTGAAATTTTTTGCTTTTTGCCTACTTATCACTTGAAGAGAGTTAATTTTTAATTTAATTTAACAAAAATAACTGTTTAAACAAATTATTATTGCTTATAATATGGCTATCTTCTCTTAGATTAGTGCTAAAAAGTTTCGGTTTTTACTGAAATTTTCAACTTTGCTTTACCTTTCTATTTGTGAACAAATAATAAATAAACATTATGGATCTCCGACGCAAAAATCGAATTTTTAAGAAACTAGTTCAACTTTCAACCAAAGAGTTGGATTTTCGGCCCAAAAATTAAAAATTTCAAATAAAAAATATAATGGTTGATATTTAAAAATACTATTTTATTTTTAATAAAAAACAATCTAATTGAGGCAACAATTGAATCAATCCAATCTAATTCAATCTAATTCAAATTCATTCAAAATTCATTCAGTGCAAGTTAAACATTTCAGAAAAACCACAATTTCCCAGCACTTATCTAAAAGAAAATGTTTATAAACAATATAGAATTGTTTGAAAAAGGATATTTGTTAACTCGCAATAATTATTACTTCAATAAGTGAAAAGTGGACAAAAAGCTAAAGAGTTTAGAAAAAATCCCAACTTTTCAGCACCAATCCAAGAAAAAATAGCCATAAACAATAATAATTTGTTTAAAAAATCATTTTTTAAATTAAATTGAATATTAATTCACTATAAGTGAAAAGTGGGCAAAAAGTTAAAATTTATGAAAATACCGCAATTTTCTATCATTAGGCAATAAAAATATTATTAGGAATGAATACATTTTTTAAACAATTATTTTTGCTAAATTTAAATAAAATAATTACTTACTTCAAGTAGAAAGTGGACAAGAAGTTGAAAAGTTTGGAAAAACCGCAACTTTGTAGCATTATTCTGAGAGAATATTGTTATAATTGATAACAAATCGTTTAAACAAATTATTTTTGTTAACTTTAATTGATTGAGAGATTAATTTGTATCTAAAATGATAAATATTCGCAAAAAAAATTTCTTCCAAATTAGGAAGATGAATAATTGAATAAGATCAATCTTCAACCGACAGACGTCAGAAAAGTGATTTAATTTTAAAATAATACATTTTTCATCCAACAAGATGATTTTTCAACCAAATAATGAATCTTAACCAAAAAAGATCATTTTTGAACAAGAATATGAATCGCCAATCAAGAAAAAATTAATTTTCGACGAATCATTTCAATTTTTTGCAAAAGAGAGTAATTTTCAATTCAAATCATGAATACTTGATTAAATAATATGATTTCAAGGCGAAACGATAAACTTTCAACCCAGGAAATTTATCTTCCACCAAGAAAGCGAATTAAAAATTTGCGCAGGATTTTTCAACAGTCTTTTTTTTCCTTATAAAATGGTTTGTTTTTTTTTCGAATATTTGACAAAATATGTGTTTCCAATATTCTTTTGCGTAAATTTGGCAATTTTCAATGTAGTAGAATCTTCAGTTGGCAAAGCTACATGATTTTCTGAGCTTTGAGCTGAACAGACAAATTTTTGACGCAAAAGAGGATAACTTCCACAAAAAGGAATAATTTTCAACAATATACGCAAAATTCCAACAGAATAGTTGAAAAATAACGGTAAAAAAATGAATAAATAAAAATAAAACTTTCAATGAAAATGACGAATTTCCAAACAGTTCAATTCAACCACATAATACTGGGTTTCAAAAGGATCACAAAACCAATGCTCTTCCGATCACTCAAGTTAATCAAAGTTGGGCGCGATGAGTACTTGGATGGGCGACTGTCCGGGAATATCCATGTTGGCATGTTGGCGGGAGACTGGTATCCTCCCGTATATTCAACTCAACCAACTATAACTCCTTACGAGTTACGCTTACCCCACGAGGGATTATGGCTAAATGGTGAAAAAAAATACAAATCAGTCAAATGACTTCGATTTTCCGTTAGTGTTACGAGTGCAATAAAAGGGAATGTATGACATATAACGAAAATAAAAATGATTTTTGCAACATTTTATGAATGCTTAAGTTGAGACTAGACTCTAGTTAGATTTAGAATAATAGCTCTTGCTAAACAAAAGGTTTCATCAGCCGGACGTAAATCACTTTCCGAAAGAGCTGACCGGGGCAAGCCCTGTGGTCGAAGAGGGGCTATGGCTCAAGACTCAAGAGAGGACCACACAGCACGATCCCGAAAGTCCTTCAGGACTTGTCGAACATTTTATGTGGGCGGATGTATCCAGAATGTTTACATGGCCACCCTTGAAAGCCGATCTTGAGAGCTCAATTTTACAAGAGGAACCGATGAGCCTTTCAGCCTTTCTTCCATTGCATCTCACGGAATCCAGATTTAATTTTACTTCACCTCATCTATCTCGAAATATCATTCCCACTTAAAAAATCTGCCCGCTTCGCGGGCACATTCTCATCGCGCGCTTCGCGCGCAGCTCGCTTCGCTCGCAAGTATCAG
>WSXT02248653.1:0-15198 GCA_011762715.2 Neuroterus valhalla
GACAGATTGCGTTTGTGGTTTGCAGCATCTTTGCAGATACTCCTGTCGATCAGCAGGTTTTCCCGACGTCCTGCTGCGCCTCTTTTAGATCCTGGTTGTTCATGAATCTCTCTCCATACTTCATTAAGTTATTAATCTGTAGTTCCTTGGGCTAGACAAGTCGCCTCTCTTCGGTAGGAGTACAGTGCGTCCTAACACCAGCCACTGTGATTAGGGATCTCCGACTTCAAATATGAGGTCAAGATTCGGACCAATGTTAATGCGTAGAAGTGAAATTCTCCCACCAACAATTCTTAATACAATCTGGCTCAGCAGCGGAGAAGTTCTTCGTGCCCCTCAATGCTTTCCTTACCTCCTCAGCAGTGATTGGTGGGCATTCCCTCTCGGACATTATTAGGTTATTGCACAGCTCCTTGAAACGTATGATGTTCTCAGTGCCTTCATCCAATGCATGTGTCTCTTCGTAAATCTCCCTCCAAAAGTTCTCGACTTTTTCGGACTCTAGTGGGTTTTTGACAAAAAAAGGAGGATTACTAAAGAGGCGCGATGGGTCAGAGAGAAACTTTTGATTCTTCCTGATCCATCACCCCCTCTTTTCAATGCTCCTCCTTGCGTCAGATAGCACTCGTATTTTGTCAAGAATATGCTGCTTGATGGTCAGCAGCTCTCGCTGCATCATAAACTGAACAAGTGATGGTCCATAGGTCTGCATCTTCTGAGGGATCTTCAGGAAGGGTTATCGAGTTGATCCGTCCATAAAGAACGTCGATTGTCTCGCCGGTTCGTCATCGTGTTTCCATTTAATTCAGCACCCCGAACTCTGGAATGATCTGCAGTACTGGCCGAGCCATTGTCAGGTGCTCTGCACGTTCGATCATTTTGAAACGCATTCATAATTGGATTAGAGTTTTCTGTTTCTATTGTTATTCCCATGAGTAGCCAGGGAAGGAATCGTCCATCCTCGCAGAGCCCCGCATGCGAGGGCAATGCGGTTAGTTTTCGTAACCGTATTCAGCAGAAACCCTCGGCACAGGGACCCTCTATCCGCAACCTGAGGACGCGTTCGTTGGCTTTGTCATAGGCCTATCAGTTCGATGCCAAAGCATCGAAGCAACCTCGAATCTCAAGAATTGATAATATTTTGAAGACAAGGAGAAACATTACCATTTAGGTTTCTCCTGAGCACCAGGATTTTGCTTAAATTGATGCATCCACTCATGAGAATTTCTCGAGGAATTTCAAACTCTGGACCATAACTTGTTTACTTTATGATGCGGCAAGTGTTATGCTGATCCAAAGCAAAGGTCAAAGCCACAGATGAATCGAAAGACCAAGTAGTTTTTGCATCAACTAAACGAGAGCTGTGTAAAATCCGGTAAGCCACTTAGCGCAAAGGTTCGGAAACCAGCATCATGAAACGAGGATCCATCATCACAGATTTGAACTGTCATAGCTGCTAACAATCAAGCAGGACATTGTTGACTAAATATGGGTGCTTCCTGACGCAAAACGTGTGCCAAGATTTATCTAGAGTGTAGAAGAATTGCAAGAGTTGACCTCTAGCTTCTAGACGAAAGTGGACAGTCGTATGATCTGTTGGCGTTAAACAGGATATCCGTGACTGAAATGCTTGCAGTTTCAGTTCTTCTCTCTTCTCTTAAAGTGATCCCATAGACAAAGAACGAGTTCAAGGCCTTGGATATTACAGCGCATGAGATCAGGCATGTAATAAAAAGCTCGACTATCAACTCGTCTGTTGAACACTTTTACACAATATACCTTGAAAAAGAGAAACGGACTATTTTTGCGATCAAAGAAGATGAATGAGGGATTTGCCGACCTTTCATTGCGAATCTTTGTGCTTTGTGCTTTGTAGTCACCCATGTAACAGTCCTGGAAAGTGTCCATAGGTGCATTTTTCCGTGGTTCTACTAAGAGCTTATACTTTTTTTCTGAATAGCATTCGCCTCTAGAAGGACCCTACGGAGGTTGTTCAAAAAATATGTTATTTACATATCGGAATTCCAGAAAATGAATAAAATAATTCCAATGTAATAGATTTAGTCAAATGGAGAAACTTATGTGAGTTTCGAAACGTCTCCTCCAAATTATGAGGGATCATCGATTGCAATAATCATAAAAGAATAAAGTCTAGGGACAGTCGTAACCTTTGTGCTTATTTATCTTTATCCATTTCAAGATGTTAATATTACGAAGTATTTTACATCTTACACGCTCTTCACTTCATATGCAATTATTAATGTTTCCCACTCCACCTTCCTCCCAATACGCCAGGTATTACGGAGGTTACATCGAGGGCGGAAAAAAGGAACTGGATGCTGAGAATTTAATGGTGGAAGCAGTGAAAAACGCTTCTTAAAATCAATGAGTCGTTTATTAGAACTCACAGTGGTTGAGAGCGAGAGAGAGAGAGAGGGAGGGGGCAAAGCAGACATGCTTTCAAAAATAAAATGGGGCGATAACTAAAACCGGTTATGGTAGAAAGAGGTTTGAGGGAAGGTCTGATACAGAGAATTTTAGAAATCTTGCGTGAGACACAAAGCAGGGTAGAAGTAGCCGATTGAGTAGACGATAGTTTCTGGTTGGTGAGAGGAGTTCGGCAAGGGTGTCCTCCGACGCCACTTTCATTTATTTACATGTTGTCAGTCTTGGAAGAAAGAATGGTAAAAAAAAAAGATAGATAGGGAATAGCGTGTTTGAATGCAGCGTGAGATAGAGAGCGTGGAGATAGAGGAAGTAAAGAGACTTGATATTTAGGATATACCTTGCAAGCAAATAGAGGTCATAAGGCCCATAGAATAGAAGGATTAAAAAACAGCAGAATAAATAAAGCGGGTATGGGGAATAGGAAAAGAAAGATTCAAGAAAGATTGGGAAATAAGCATGTGGTTGTTTGATACTCTAGTATGGACAGTTTTAAGATAAGAAGCAGAAATATGGGCATGAAAGGAAGGAAAGAGAGGAAAAGGTTACAGGAACGATATGTTAGATGGACTCTAGGAGTGTCTGCAGGAGGCGGAAGAAACAAGAGAGACAGCGATTGAGTTAACATAATGCGAAGAAAAAAGAAGGGGGTTCCTTACAGATAAACATTTAGGAGAGAAAATCGAAGTGAACTTTCAAAGATTGAAATGAAAAAGGTAAGGAAAGTTAATCAATAGGAAGATGGGAAAGCATGAAGGTATCGAAATACAATGAATGACATCATATAATAAAAAAGGAAAAATACCAAAGTATTCGGAGAAGGGATAGGGAGAAAAGAGATAGACAAGAATAGCGAGATCAATATTGGGGAACAAGGTCAGGGAAGCGATACAGAATGATTGTGTAAAGGAAAAGCTCGAGGTGAATGAGAAGTGAAAGAGTAAGGAAGCGAAAGTCACACAAAAAAATACGGTAGAGAAATGTGTACAGTGGAATTAATAATAATAAGTGGAATTGAGTAGAATAAGTAGAGGCGCTACTTCTCTCTCGCCCATACGCTCAAATCGTTCACAACGATCAAGCACTCGATGACTCGTCGTTCACTCGCTCGCTCACTAGTCATCTTTTAATACACCTCTCTCGTTACGTTATGCGTTAAAATACGAGTTTTATCTCTATATATTAGGGAATAAATTAGAAGAGGGTATCACAAGGGAAGAAATAAAAACGGCGATCGGGTCATTGGAGGAAGAAAAGGTAAATGATTGATAAAGTAGGACTCGATAATGTGCAACAGGCTTTAGAGAAGGAAGGAGTGACCAGAAATATGGTAAGGAGGGACAGTGGTACCAATAGTGTAAAAAGGAAACATGAAGGAGTTAAAGATTATAAAAAGGTAACGCTGACCCCGAAACCATACAAGATATATGTTTCAATGATATCAGAGAAGTTGGAGAAATAATTATAGGTAAATGAGACGATTCTATCAAATCGTACATGATTTAGGGAAGTTACTGGAATAATTGATAATTTTTATGCGCTCAATTATATTGTGAATTGGAGAATCAAGGGACCAAAGGGGCCTCGATGGCAATGTTTGCAGATTCAAAGGCCGCGTTCAACTAAAAAGACAGAAAAGAGGTAGATAAAGCTTCTAAGAAAAATGGCATAAGATAGTATTCCAGGAGAAGAGTAGCTTAGATATTTTGAGGCAGGGTTATTTATTAAGCCTGATTCTATTTAATATATTATTTCGGATAAGAGGGAGGCGATGAAGAGGAAAGAGTAGGGGGAGTATGTGTAGGTGAAGAAAAAATATACATAACAGCGTATGCGGATGATATGAAAATATGATATCAAAAAAAAACTAAGGCCTGATGCGGATGAAAGAAAGGAAATGAGGTCGGGAAAAGAGGAAGATGAGGGAAAAAATTAATGGCGATATGAAAAGGTGGAAGGTAGAAGGAAGTACAGGAAGTTCAATATTTTCATTCATTCAAGCGAACTGACAAAATGAAGGGCATGTTTGAGAGAGGATTGAAAGAACAACAAGGGTCCTAAAACAGATGTGAGGAATAAGAAATAGAAGGTTACGAAAGGTGAGAGAGGAGGATGATAAACCGTAGGGGTAGAATGGAGAACTTAAGTTCATATAGCTAGAAAAAAGGCCTAAAGGGATGAACTAGATCGAGACAAGGGAATAAAGAAAAGAACAATGTATTGGGAGGAGGATGAAGATAAAAAATGCAGAGTGTGCTCTTTGCAGAATGGAGGAGAGCAAGAGAATGTATCAACTTCCGTTTCTTTCTCTCCTCTTTCCCACTCATGTTTTCTATTCCCTCTCCCTTACACTTCCACATCCCTCTCCTTTCCCTCTCCCTGTCTATTATACCTGCTATCCATTCTTCAAATCCCTTTTCTACCTCTAAAATCCTCTTAACATTCTCTTGCTCTCCTCGCTTCTGCAAAAAGCACACTCTGCATTTTTTATCCTCATCCTCCTCCCAAGACATTGTTCTTTTCGCTTGTTTCCTTGTCTCAATCTAGTTCATTTCTTTAAGCCTCTTCTCTAGCCATATGACCTTGAGTTCTCCATTCTTCCCCAACGCCTTATCATCCTCCTCTCTCACCTTTCGTAACCTTCTGTTTCTTATTCTTCACATCTCTTTTATGACCCTTGTTGTTCTTTCAATCCTCTCTCAAACATGCCCTCTCTTTCCGTTCGCTTGAATAACAAAATGAAGATATTGAAACTTTTATACTCTTATCCGCATTGGGCCTTAGTTTTTTCCTATCATATCATACTTTCATATCATCCGCATACGCTGTTGTGTAGATTTTTTCTTCATCTACACATACTCTCCTACTCTTTCCACTTCATCACCTTCCTCTAATCCGAAGTAATATATTAAATAGAAGCAGGCTTAATAAATATTCCTGCCTTAAGCCAGTGGCCTTTAAATCCACAAACATTGCCATCGAGGCCCCTTTTGTTTTTTGATTCTCCTAATTACAATAGAATTGAGCACATAAAAATTATTCATTATTCTAGTAACTCTTATAAACCATGTACGATATGGTGAAATTATCTTATTTTCCTTTACTTATTTCTCTAACCTCTTTGATATCCCTGACACATATATCTTGTTTGATTCCGGCGTCAGCGTCACCTCCTTATGATCTTCAACTCCTTCATATTTCCTTTTTCCACTATTGGGACCACTTTCCCTCCTTTCTATATTTCTGGTACCCCTTCCTCCTCTACAGCCTGTTGCACATTATTGAGTTATGTAATTTAATTGAGTAATTTAATGCGGAATCATCCAGTTCGTCCAATCGTTGGAATAAATTCATATAAACTCAACCTTTTCATGTTAAAATATACTATTGAAATTGGTAATGGATATTGAAGGAGAACTATGTTACAAAAACTTTTTTATTTGATTTAATAATTAATTGTTATAATTATTTGTCAATTTTTCAAATGATTTTTTATCATTTATCAAGATTGTGTTGATTCGTTCTATTTTCAAAATGAATGAAAACAAAGAAGATAATTTTTCAGATTAAAATATACTATTGGAATTTTTCTCATCAGATGTATGTTTGTATGTATATTTAATTTTTTTTTTGACATTTGATGAATTCAGCATCAATAAATGTGACGCGATCTGAAGAAAGACGGCCAGACGTAATTTTAGAGGTGAAGCATCACTCATACTTGTACAGGTCTATTGAGTGTGTGAGTTCGATCGGTTCGGCCGTCTTCGGATGGGGCATATTTCCATTCCAAATTCAAATGAATTTTCGGAGAGTCGCAGGTTCAGAAATCTCGGATATCTGACTCGATAATCAAGTCCCACACGTCATATATATTACATCTATTTGCTTCGGTCAAGAGTGTCGTGACCGCTCAATTTCAACTGACTTATTGCGCTCTTTACTGGAATCAATCACGAGATTGTCGTTTATATTTATATAATCGTGAGTTTTATTATGTGCGGTGAAACCCGGAAATACTTCGACTGTTGAGAGTAATGTGTAAAAAATATGTTCATCAACCCACTCTTCTTCAACTACTTTTGCTCTTGGAATATTTCTCTATTTTAGAAATTTCAAAACATCAGCACAATTATACCTTGTCTAACAGACAAGGCACAAAATAATATTCACGTATGCATGTTATTCTTCAAATGATTTTCTCATGATAAAAATTTACTTCCCATCAAATTTCATACTTAATAGTCACGATAAGATACAAGGTGCAAACTTCATGCACCGATTTCAATACTGAAGGTTGCGTATTGTGGAAACTTTGTGCTCTGTCTTTTTTAGCATTGTAGAATCTCATTTCATATCAAACGAGCAGAATATAGGAATATTTTTCTCCGTCCTATCTATACATCTGTATCTTATATCATTTCCATAATAGCAAACAGCTAAAGATCTGAAGGATGTAGAATTCACTAACATTCTTATCTAGACAAGTTCACATGAGAGAAAACCGCCGAAAGTTTGAGCGTTCTCAAAAAAACTAAAATGAAGAAAATGCCCGAAAAACCATTCATGCAAAACAAAAGGTTTTGGAAACAAATACAAGAATTGTCACTTATGTTCTTTCTCCTCGCAGATTTTTGAGCAAGAAATCAAAAATACAATTTAACATCTTACCATTTTCTTTCAATCAAAAGAACAAATTTAGTGGTGACCTTTTCATCTAGAAAATGAGAAACCGTGAGTGGAAGTAAAACGTCATTATGACATACGCAAGAGAATCAATTAATTAATTAATTTTGAAGTTCCTTGTTTGAAATAGCAAATTCAGTTATCTTTATACTTCTTTGTCGTTATTGGAAAATATTGTGCTTCAGAAAATTCGTCTTTTACCTTTTTTCATATCCTTCTCATCCATGACTAGTGTAGCTTATGATGAGGTTTCACATCTCTTTTGGATCTCGTTATGCATCTTGCTTTTGGAGTAGTTGACCTGTAAATAGTAGGCAATTGAAAAATACTAACGTAGAACCTCTTTTAATAGTTATGGGTTACAAAAATTTCAAATAGCTATGCCTGACCAGGCTCGGCCAACCACGTGGGAAATTAATGGCTATATTCAGCGCCTCTGAGATCGTCAGAAGAACTAAGGAGCGTACATGTGTCACTGCAAATTATATGTGCCAGAGACTATATATGGGGTACAAAAACGCTCTCTGCGACCGTAAGGAGAACTTATTTGATACCCCTTACTGCCTCTGAAACCCCGTGCACTAGTCCTACAATTCGCCATTCCAACAACCAGAGTTGACCGAGTCTGATGCCTGACTGACACAGAAATTAATGGAATTGAGAAGAGAGTGGTCAGGATTAACTCCACAAGTTAAACGGCAGCAATCTTCGAGAGCCCAATCCATTTTAGCCAAAATATTTCTACATAAATTGGATTGACTTTTTGAAGAGAGAACATTATGAAAACTGATCTACAATTCATATAAGTCAGCCATCTTAATCGGCTACGTGGTAAATTTGCGAGTACGAGTCATTCCCGTATACATGATGCAAATATCATAAATTCATTCGACGTCACTGACTTTGTACACACATAACATTAGTTCGCTCTTCTCAGCCAACCCTGAGGGCATAAATAATTACAACACTAGCCGGGATAGGATCTAAATGTTTCAAATTTGATCTTCAAATGGAATAAAGATACCTAATTAGGAATGCTACGCTAAAACTGAAGTTTTTGTGGTTACCGTTTAACACGTTCATTTAACGTGAAAGGATTGAATTATTACTGAATCGTGCTCTCGATGACGATTTTTCGTGGGAGGATTTCACGTGTCCAGCGCCGCACAGTGAGGGAAAAAAGTTTGTTATTAAATCTCTAATCAAACTCCATTTTATACACAGTCTGTGCACAAAATATTGATTTCATGCATGAAGAAGGAGCTGTTCCTGCACTCAATACATTTATTATCTAGATTGTTTTTAATAATAATAAAATATTGCCTAATCAGCTCATACCGCCAGAGATGATTTCTTTGAAGTTTTCCTACTCATTCGGCTTATTGGAGCGTTAATAATTTTTTTTTGACGAAACGGTGCTCTTGGAAAATAAAATTTCTATTTTTTGCTTCATTTAAGAAATTTGGAAAAATCTGTTTTGAAAATCAGCCTAAATCGATCTGGACAAATTTCATTAGCTTTGGATCAGAAAGAAACATCGAAATTGGTTTGAAATTGTGTCCTGTAGACTTATTTGTCCAGAGACATTTCTCTTCCCCTATGTGCGTTGGCTATTCTACAATACCGCGTGATGAAATTTATTATTTCAGATTACTGAATTTATGTTGGAAGGAAATCGCAGGAATGACTTTCTGAACTGGAACATTAAAACTCACTAAATAGAGGAAATTTGTCCAGGGTGAATAGTTGAAGATAATGGCACATAACGTAATATCGCCTTCTCAAAGATGCACATCTAATTGGAAAATTGGTTAAATAATTAGAATTTGTAGAACAAAGATGAAGGGCAATCACTGTGACCAGAAACGCTAATAACCGCGAATCCCTTATGTGTGCCTTGGACTAAGCGTGAGTTATTAATTAGGACATTCCTCTGCACGGCCTCAAAGTGAGCATAACGTCATGCGTAGATGACCAATTACCTATAAAAAAGGAAAGAAAGAGGAAAAGAGAGAATATTTGCTCAGTTGACGGCACGGGGTGGCGCATAAAGGAACCCAGATCATTAGAGGGTCAGGGACATTGTGTCCATCTAGCCGGATACCGCCATTTTTACTACAGGTAGCAAAGCAGATACTATATCTATATATGTGACGCGATCTGAAGAAAGACTCCTAAGTGACCAAAAATCGATTCTCTGATTTTAAAAGTTTTACGTAGATTCAAACCTGCTCTTGAAGGTGGCAAAATTGAAAAAATTCCATCAATAATCATTTATTCAGTACAAGCGTTCAAAAGTTGACGTTCGAAAGAGCACTTGAGACTTCTCACTCGACACATACATATGCGCGAATGCCGTGACTGTGAGCGATTCCAGCGATCGTGAACGCTCAGCTTTATCATGACGTTAGAGAGGAGAGAGGAGAAATGAAATACACCCATCTCGAGGACGGCCTAACCGATCGAACTCACACGCACAATAGACAAATTAAGTATTTGCGATGTAAAAAGAGAAAATAATCGGAAGATTCCTATCGGCCCGTCGCCACTTCTCCTGCTTCTCCTCTTAAATTACGTTTGGTCGCTTAGGGGTCTTTCTTCAGATCGGAAGAGATGGAGAACTTCGGTTGATCTCATAAAAATATGTTTTTAATATCCGATAGGGTTTGAACAGAGCACAGATCATTCTTCTTAAGATGGAAACTCCCCGGGAAATGAGGATAAGAGTCACTGCAGTGATTACAGCCTCGGCCATCATGCACCTGTGGTGTCTCAGCAGGGGACGCAGACGGACGAAGTCGCCGGAAAATCTTTCTTCTCAGCCCAAGGAAAGAGGATGAGAGAATCCACCGCTAGTACCACGGACTCCAGCGT
This sequence comes from Neuroterus valhalla, assembly GCA_011762715.2. Classification (NCBI taxonomy): domain Eukaryota; kingdom Metazoa; phylum Arthropoda; class Insecta; order Hymenoptera; family Cynipidae; genus Neuroterus; species Neuroterus valhalla. Next base: position 10,006 of record WSXT02248653.1, read on the forward strand.
AGGCAAGCCTGTGCTAAAGAAGGCGAAGACTCATAGTCAGGTACTTGTACCTCCGACCTCGATTTCTCCAATCGAGGCATCATCTGCCCCGAAGAAAAAGGCGATTAAGAAGAACGGGGTCCATAAGCGAGCTCGTCCCGAGTCAGGGTATGATGGGTAAATCCCTGGCCTAAAAGAGACTACACCCTGTATTGTAAAACAGATATGATTTTCTTGTATCCAAAATATTCGATTAGGCCATGAAAGTTGAATTATCTTATCACCGAAATTCACAAGTAGAGAGAGAATGGGGTAAATAAATGTAGATCGCCCAGGCCACCATCACCACCAGACAATCAAATGATCCCATTTACTCAAAAGGATTTGCATGGCTTTATGCTCGCGTGCCGAGATCCCTACACGAGGCTGCTGCTTCCCACAATCTCACCATCCTAGTTCCAGAAGCGTCTCTATCCATCCATTATTCAGGTTACATTCGTATAGTTCAGTTAATAGGTTTCCTTTCGGAACAAACCACCTGTCGTGGTAAGAAGAGCAAAAGTGACATTTCGCCATAACAGCGGAAATACACGAGAATCGAGATTCACAAATCGAGGTATTACGTATAAAAATAGCAAATATCCATAAACACGGGTTAAGTGACACTCCGGTGAGAGAGATTTATTCCTATGAGAGTATAGTATCTCATAATATTTTTTTTCGACGGTCTCGGTTGTCCGCACGGTGGCGACCCCCAATTGGGTCCGAGCGGGAAAAGTTCCCCTACTCAAAGTGAACGTTCGTGAAGAAGAGCTCTTCTGAACGTTAGTCCTCCCTCCAGATACATTTATTTCTCGTATACAGATACGGCTCAAGAAGAAGTATGAAATGATAAAATAGAAAAAAAAGATAAGTAAAGGATTATAGATGCCATGAGTGCCTCTCGGTAGTATTTCGGGATGGTGATCCTTGCTCTACTGTCTCACGCAGGTTATTTTCAAAGTATCTCATTTTATTGAGCAAAGCACTTTTAAGGGACGGGTAAAAATTACCACGTCACAAGGGGGCAGAACAAAACTGTCCGCTGCCATCAAGAACGCAGTTGGCGAAGAGGGAAAAGTCTGCCAGCTGGTCCCGCGGGATACCTGAAAGTCGGGTGGGTGTCCTGTACTGTAAGGAAGAAGGTGTAGATGACCCGGTGCTACCGCTGTCATAGTTACGGCCATATGGCAGCGGGCTGCACCGTTCCCGACAGGAAGACGTGCTGCTGGAGGTGCGGCAGAGAGGGACACAGGTCCACGGAGTGCGAAAGTACTCCGCACTGTTACCTCTGTGCTGCGTCAGGTGGAGGTTCCGGATCGATCACCTCCTTGGAACCACAAGGTGCAGGGTCTACAAAGAGTCGACACCAAAAGTGAAGCCTCGACGTACTGCAATATAGGCCCCTACCAAGATGTCAAAGGCCGACGAGCCCATTCCGTGACAATGTCGATGCGTGCATCTAGGTAGGGTCACAAGCAGGAGTCTGTATTCCAAGTTGGCAGAGCAGAGGAAAGTTGAAGAAAAGCGTATAAGCCTTACCCCCATTTCCCTGAAGTAATGCGAAAGCGGTTCCGGGGATATGGGTTGGCAGGAAAATAGGAGTTAGGATTTAGTGGGTAGTTGCCGCTTGGTAAGTCCCACACTCACCCTCGTCTCTTGTAAACTATGCGCTCCTGAGTGCACTTCCTGCCTATGTACACTTTGTGTATAATTATAAGAAGTGCGCATATCAGGCGAGTGGTCCCCAAGGTACGAATGTGGTTAGTGCATGAGCATTTTTCCGTTTTTACTGCTTGAATAGAAACCTGGAATGCAGGGTGTCGAAAATTCCGGGTTCCAAATGGAATCGTCTCAGTGCGAGAAAATTGCTGCTCGTTAATACAAGCACAGGGAACATTTTTTTCGGACGATATATTCCGTTCACGCACCGCACTCAAAATTTTAGAATTTGAATAAAAATTGAACAGATATACGAAAAATTGTAGAAGGTGTAAATTTTTTCCCATTGAGCTGTTTTTTCGTACATAACATAGCTTTGAGGCATAAAATAGGGGAAGAATCCATACACTCCTCCTCTACCCCCTTCCGAGACCCTCAAAGGGATGAAAATAGACAATTTTCGTTAAAAATAGCTTTTATTTCAGGATGTGCAAATGTTGACCCATCGATCTGATCTCTTGAACATGAAATAACCCTAAGGCTCAAGGTGGAAGGAAGTCCCCCCCCTCCTCCTCCTTCTTTCCTCAGAGGGGCCTAAATTATGCAGTTCTTGGCCCGTCCTCCCATGACGACTCAGAACGCAGTTCTACCCACACCCTGACAAACCAACCAATGAAAGATGTGCCTAGAAAATTATGCAGAAGTAGATGCTTTGAATTACGAACAAGTTTCAAATTATGCCATAGTAGCATGAGAGGCGAGGGTGGCTCCAATGAAAACATCACGTCTCTCGCGTGCCTATCAACTGTTGAGGAGGCCTGTGTTTCTAGCTTGACACTGCGGTCTACAGCTTGAGTATTACAGAGTATGTCTGTCACATTCAATGGTAGAGTTGGCTTCCCCCCCTGTGAAATCATGTCTGCAATGCGAGCTGAAGAAAGGGTTGCGAAAAGAGGTGGATAGGTAGTTTTGGTTGCAGACCACTTTTGATATCAAAATAATCATTGGCATCAAGATTTATGAAAGGAACTAAAAACTTTAAGACATATTTGCCATTCGTGGTAGTTTCTTTGGGAAATAAGTACTCGACAGAATCCTAGCTCTCGAACATGCTGCCTATCATCCACTACCATAGGAAGAATAAAGTTTTATGGATGGGCAAAGAAGGAATTTGTTTGAATAACCTTCTCTACCACTTCTTGGACTTTTGCAGGTAAGCTTTTGCATTTCGTGATGCAATCAAAATATGTTTAAGTCCCTCAACTATTGATGACCTTGTCTTCATTTTGAATCACAGGGAGACATATGCTGTTTTAATGTATAAAGCAATGTTGAAGAGATTTTCAGCTGGGTTTCCAAATGAAACATAAAGTCTTAGGAACCGGTTTGCAATCGTCAACAATGCAGCAAGGGAAACGGCAATGTCGTTCAGGTAATCGTAAGCAAATGTTTCTACAAGGTGCCTTAAACTTAGCTCATTAAAATGAAGCAGACAAATAACCCACTGTGTTGGCCTCTTCAAACGCATTTCCGTATATTTAATTGCTCAACTTTTAAGCCAGTGTCTATTGCTGTACCATTAGCCCCAACCACTACAATTTTAGAAGCATCTATTTTATTTTCTTCGAAATAGTCTATCATGCAGAAGGCAGTGTCCCTTCTACTTTTTAAGGTAGGTATTCGATGGCAAAGTTACTTTGAACTCGGTTCCTCAGATAATGTAACATGATCTTCTTTTTTCACAGATTTGTATCGTTTTTCTCCTCTGTCAACCAACACGGAAGTCTTATCTGCCCTGCCATTGAAGTACACACAGCTGTGAGGACTTCGAACTCCCTGAGAGAGCAGACAAGGAGTCCATGAAAGACCTTCAGTTGTTGGTATTTTCTCATCCTTACAGCAGTAACGGCTGACGACTGCAGGATTTTTGAAAAAAGCACTTTTCAAAGTTTTTTCCGCAATCGCATTGCAGTGTTATTTTCATTCGCAAGACGAAATGTCGAATAATGTTTTATAAGATTGATGAATAAAGTCATTGTAGGCCCACTTATCCTGTTTCCTAGCCATGCTTTGGTCCCTTACATATGATTCACCAAGATTACAATAGCGATCATGTAGTTGTTTGATCTTTTGAAAAGCTACAGGTGGTAATTGGTCACTAGTCAGTCCTAATCAAGAACAACCGTATATTGTTAGATTGGTTCGTCCCATCATGAATAATATTTCCACATCAACCTGATACAGCAGATATCCTGGATATCATTAGATTTGCCCAACATCAGCAAATAATGTTCTGTGACAAGCCAATGCATTATATAATGATATGATTCAATAAAATGAATCGAACAAAACTCGTGATCGACGTATTCGTTATACAAGCAAGGCTACGAGATTCTAAACAACGACGACAAGCAAAGTTTCGAGCCAGAGAAGCGCTTCTTAAGAGGGCAGTAACGGGTAGCCTGAACCTTCGCGGCGTGGGGTAGCATGTTAGTCCGGGCGCTGGTGACAGTAGAGTATTTCTGAAAGAGGCACAAGGTTTTATGACATTTTTTTATGTTTTTGAGATCGCTAAATCGAAATTTCGAGGTTATCCGGTCGGATCCCTGTCAGATTTGTTTAAATCGCAATCGTTTAAACAAATAGCCAAAAAATGGTATTTTCGAGCTAAAATATTTTTTCTTAGAAAATATGGATCATTTTAAGAAAAAACGATCTCTTGAAATTTTCACATAAAGTGCATTGTTCAAAAGTTATTTATTTGTTAAGGTCGAAAATTAAACGTTATTCATCAACTTTGTAAGTTCAAAACTTTTGATCTATTGCATATTTTTACAGAATTAAATGATGGAATTTATGATGGAATTTCCTCATTTTAACGTTAAGTTATCCGGGATTGAAGAATGGCGATTTTATCATGTTTTCTCTAGTGCCCACCAATGCCAAGAAAACATGATAAAATCGCCATTTTTCAATCGCGGAGAACTTAACGTTAAAATGAAATTCCATCATAAGGCATATCAAGTCACAGGGTATACCTTCAGGAACAAGCACGTTTTTTAATTTTGTAAAAATATGCAATAGATCAAAGGTTTTGAACTTACAAAGTTGACGAATAAGGTTGAATTTATGACCTTAACAAATGAAAAACTTTTGAACAATGCACTTAATGTAAAAATTGCAAGAGATCGTTTTTTCTTAAAATGATCCATATTTGCCAAGAAAAAATATTTCAGCTCTAAAATACCATTTTAACTATTTGTTTAAACAATTGCGACTTAAACAAAATCTGACAGGAAGCCGACCGGATAACCTCGAAATTTTGATCAAGCGACCCCAAAAACATAAAAAAATGCCATAAAACCCCGTGCCTCTTTCAGAAATACTCTACTGTCACCAGCGCCCGGACTATGTGGCATAGCAGGGGGTCATGACTTTATAGGTACCCGAAATTTTTTACTCAATATTGTGCAGAATGATTTCCCAGATCCGACGGTATCAGGTGCTTTCCTG